>CAMXCT020001300.1:96705-162731 GCA_947184155.2 Cladocopium goreaui
ATCCGACATGCATCATGGCATTCTACATATCTACGAAATGATTTTACATTCTATCCGGCATACTTTGTGGCATCTATTCTGACATCCCATCTGACATGCTTGAACGTTGTAGGACGAAGTAATGGTGGAAATCCAAGAGCAGCAGAAAAGTAGTCGGAACCTGGGCGCGCATGGACCCGAACATGTGCCACTGTGGTTGCAACGCTCATGGTTTTCTAATATAAATTCCTACTATGTTCTTGCTGTTATACTCTTGGTTTTCCCACAAAATTTTCTGTTTGTGGTTGTTACGCTCGTGACTTTCAAATAAGACTTACCACCACGTTCTTGCTGCTACGCTGTTGGTTTTCCAACACAATTTCCGACTACGTTCCTGCTGCTACGCTCTTGAATTTCCAACGCCGCTCCCTACCAGGTTCTTGTTGCTACGCTCTTGGTTTTCCAACATAACATCCGACTATGTTTCTGCTGCTACGCTCTTGGTTTTCCATCACGCACCCGTCCTACTAATTACATATCCGTATGTTGTTGCTACGCTCTTGCATTTCCAACTTAACTTCAACTTATGTTTGTTGCAGCTACGCTCTTCACAGTCCAACATGACTAAAGTTATGTTGGAAAGCCAAACGCGTAGCAACTGAAACGTAGTTGGAAGTTACGTTGGATACCCCAGAGCGTGCAGCCGGAGAGTACCAGGAAGTAAGATTTGAAAGCCAAGGGCGTAGCAACAACAAACGGGAATTATGCTGGAAAGCCAAGAACGTGGCAGCAAGAACGTAGTTGGAAGTAAAAACTGAGGGTCAAGAGCGTGGCAACATCATTTCCGAAACCCAAGGGCGTAGCAGAAAGAACGTAGTAGGAAGTAATGCGAGAAACCAAGGGCATTGCAGCAACAAACATAATAGGGCGAGATTGTGGTGCAAAACCAAAAACCTCGCAGCAGAAACGTACTCAGAAGTCCCGTTTGAAACCCCAGAGCGTACCAGCAAGAACGTAGTAGGATGTAATGATTGAAAGTCAAAAGCATAGCAACAATAAACAGGAAGTAATGCGAGAAAGCAAAGCGCATTGCAGCAACAAACGTAATAGGGCGAGCTTGTGGTGGAAAGACAAGGACATCGCAGCAGAAACGTAGTCGCAAGTTATGTTGGAAACCCCAAGGCGTAGCAGCAAGAACGTGGTAGGAAGTAATGTTTGAAGTTTGAAGTCGAAAGCGTAGCAGCAAGAACGTAGTAGGAAGTAATGCTGACAAGCCAAGAGTGTAGCAACAACAAACATAGCAGTAGGAAGTTTTAGTTGGAAAACCAAAAGCGTAGCAGCAGAAACTAGTCGGAAATTTTGCTGGAAAGCCAAGAGTGTAGCAGCAAGAACGTAATAGGAAGTAGTGTTTGAAAGCCAAGAGCGGAACAACAGCAAACAGATAGTTGCGTTGGAAAGCCAAGAACATAGCTGCAAAAATGTAGTCAGATGTGACATTTGAAAGTCAAGAACGGAGCAGCAACAAACACAATATAGGGATGCAACGTTAAGAGGTGCAATGTTCGAAAGCCAAGATCGCAGCAACAACAAACGGGAAGTTATGCTGAAGATCGTAGGTACATATGTATGTATGTATGTATGTACGTACGTATGTATGTATGTATGTACGTATGTATGTATGTATGTATGTACCTATGCATGCATGTAGGTAGTATGTATGTATGTAAGTTTGTGTGTGTATGTATGTATGTATGTAAGTAAGTAAGTAAGTAAGTAAGTAAGTAAGTAAGTAAGTAAGTAAGTAAGTAAGTAAGTATGTGTGTGTATGTATGTATGTATGTATGTATGTATGTATGTATGTATGTATGTATGTATGTATGTGTAATGTAATGTAATTTAATGTAATGTAATGTAATGTACTGCAACGTAACGTAATGTAACGTATGTAATGTGATGTATGTATGCCAATGTATGTGTGTCAATGTATGTCAATGTATGTCAATGTATGTCAACGTATGTTAACGTATGTCAACGTATGTCAATGTATGTCAATGTATGTCACTGTATGTCTGTATGTCTGTATGTATGTGTGTATGTATGCATGTATGTATGTATGCCTGTATGTATGTATGTATGCATGTATGTATGTATGTATGTATGTATGCATGTATGTATGACAAATGTATGCGTCTATGTGTCTATGTATCTGTGTCTATGTATCTATGTATCTATGTATCTATGCATCTATGTATCTATGTATCTATGTATCTATGCATCGATGTATGTATGTGTGTATGTATGTATGCATGCATGTATGTAAGTATGTAAGTATGTAAGTACGTAAGTATGTAAGTACGTAAGTATGTAAGTATGTAAGTGTGTAAGTATGTAAGTATGTGTGTATGTATGTATGTTTGTACGTTTGTATGTTTGTATGTTTGTATGTCTGAATATAATGTAATGTAACGCAATGCAATGTAATGTCATGTCATGTAATCTAATGTAATGTCATGTAATAGTTCCTAATAATTTGTAATGTTATGTAATGCCTTGCAATGTGATGTATTGTTATGCAATGTGATGTAATGATATGCATCCCCATCTGGTGCACCCTGGGGGGTCCTGTCCTGCCCGGGGCTGAAGCTGCCAGCAGTTCCATGAAGGAGAAGAGAACTACGGTGAAGTCCAACCAGTTCCTGGGCGCTCAATCGGCCATCAATTTGGAATCTACGCGCTGGGTGGCTGAGCCCTGCACTTCCGAAAAATTTGAAAGTCAGTTCGGATTATTATTCCGGGTATTTTATACTACCTCGAGAAAAGTCTTCCTTGGCCGCTCGGCCATTCAAACACACGGAATCCACTTCATTTAAACATGCCGTAAATACAATTGCTTCACCAGGGGTGGAGAAATTCAGGCAAAGATAGGGGCACCATGGTTGTGGAATGCGACACTCACCACCCCCCAGCACCGTGGGCATCCAGCTGCTTGATCAATTCGGGAGATAAAAAATTCGTTACCTTATCAAAACAATTTGCTGCAGGGGATTAGCAACATCAACTTTGTCTTCATTGGGGAATCCAACATTCGCCAGTTCATTGTTTTTTTTCTCTGTCCTTGCTGGTCTTGCGCCTGACGCCCCCTTCCCACCGGACGGCTTTGTGCTCGTCCGGCGGGAGGGGGGCCTGTGCGGCGGCTTCTGTGCTTGTGCTGCCCTCGCTGCCGTCCTGCGGCGGGGCGTTTTGGCAGGGCGACAAGGTCATTCAATTTTCTTATCGGAAATTTCCATCGTCCGGACCATTACAAGATGTATACGCGTGCATTCTCATGTAAGGACACATTCTCATTCTCTCTCCGCTCTCCCTCTCTCTCTATATCTTCATCATCTTTAGATCCGTGCATTTTATATTAACTAGTCTTGCCAAATAGAATTTCGAATGCGCAATCTTGAAGTTGCACACCAATGCTTATAATTATAATGGTTTGAAACGTCGTTAGATGGAAGACGCAAGTTGCCTTGAGCGAATAATTAAATGATGTGGCTCGTGCTCATCCCGGGCCCCAGCCGCACTCCCCGGCCTACTCTTGCAACTCTGCCAGCAAAGCCCGCACGTGGCGGGCCACGCGCGCGGCCCAGGCACGGTGGGTGCGGTGGTGCCGAACTTCCCTCAGGCACCGGCGGGTTGCTTTGCCCAGTGCCGCCTTCAGGCGGCGCACCCTCAGGAGCTCCAGCACGTGCCCGTCCACCTCCCTCCTTCGATGTGAATCAGGGGGTCCAAGGGGTCTAGAATTATACAGATAGGCATAGCTAGATCGTAGAGGCATACACACAGATAAATATATATATATATGTATATATGTTGATATTTACATAAACAGTATATCTACTGTAGGTGTGTAACCATTTTTTTTCGAAATTTTCCTTTTTATTGCATCCATTGGTCTTTCTGCACTAAGAAATGTCTCGATCCTGAATGGCCGATCGTTATGTCTATATATGAATATTGGATATTGTTATTTTTAAACGTGATAAATTCTGTTCTCAAGTCGTTGTTCGAGGAAATGTATCGAGTCATCAGTGATCAACCTACTTGCTCAAGCAACCTATGATAGAATCAGGATATATAATTGATGGTGCATCATTCGTGCTATTTAATTCTTTCTGTCATCGTGAATGCATTGTGGTTGGTCCTGCGCGGTCTGGCGTTGCCTTTGAACCCAATTCCTTCGCGGGTGCTGCTGGCACTCCGCCAGGAGTTGGCTCACCTCGACCGGCTGTACCCAAGGTGGTGTAGTGCCTGACGCACTTCAGCCTCATTGGGCTTCACCACCTTGAGTCTGTAGACTGCGAGCTGTGCAGGGCCGTGCATCTCGTGAGGTTCGGTGTGCTGAGGGGGGCAGTCGGTCTTGTGCTGGAGGTGGCTGCGGTTCCACATTCGGATAGGTGGCTCTGACCACCCGTATTAGCTGGGTCTGTGGGAGGTGATGGAATTCCGTACTGAATTGCAGAATGATAATCAATCTACTTGGTAATCCACTTCCCATTCTGCCCAAAATCAATATCCATCTATATCAACAGCTATCATCTGAGGGGTCTTTTTTTTGGGGGGGGGCCTTGACCTTTCTGAGATTAAGATCCTGGTACCCGACTTTTCTAGCTGGAATTTACATTCTCAGACGAATGAAGCTTGCAAGCACCAACTTCCTGACGCCTAAGGTTTCCAGAAAGGCATTTCTTCCCCTTTGTCATCCATTAAATTCCTGGGTGCCAACCCCCATACAATGCTGAAATACCAACCCCCAACATATGCTGTTGCTAGCTGCTAGGGTTAATTTTCTGGGTTGCAAGGATCGCAAATTTAGCAAATAACCCGCGTTTGGAACATCTTAAATCGCGGATCCGAACGTTTCCAGCTTATAATTTTCGTTGGTGAAGCTGAACATGTCTGTTTGTACCCTTTTGCAGGGACAAATGTATTTTCACAAAAAAACACGCGTTTTGCGATTTGGGTGCGCGTTGGCACATTTTTTGAATTTGTTCTTGATGTTTGATCTATGCAAATTCACCATTATAATCATTATACATCCATTTCCAATGGCTAAAATCCTTGTTCCCAACCTTGTAAAACCATGTAACGAACCATACCCCCCCAAACTATCATTTGAACCATTTGTATTTTTTTCCTGGTGGTTGACGCGCATATATGTTCTAGTGAACGCACCCCCCGTGAAAATTAATCTAATTATTTTCCTGCTGCCGGATATTTGCACACCAAAGGAAAATAATTTTGAAATGTTGAATCATTTTCCCCTGGCTCGAATGGACGCATGAATGTAGCATGTGCAAGTCGGTGATTTCAAAATTAACCATTTTCGTAGTGGACCCCAAGAAAAAAACAGCACCATATGGGGATGTTATGTAATGTTATGTAATGTGATGTACTGTTATGTTTTTTTTGTACGTGATATGTCTGTCTGTCTGTCTGTCTGTATGTACGTACGTACGTACGTATGTATACATATAAAATCACATAAATATAAATACATAATCTATATAGAAAGAGTCGGGTACTTAGCATTGTTAAGTTAGCTAGGTTCAACATAGGTGGTAGAGGCCTTAAGTAAGATCCAAACATGTCTGGTACGTACGGCTGGTAGGTTTGGTTTTCTTGGTACGGTACGGTTGGTACATGTGGTACGGTACGGTTGGTACGTTGGTACGCTTAGTAAGGTACGTTTGGTACGCTTACCAACCGTACCGACCGTACCAACCGTACCAGTGAACCATATAGTGAACCGTACCACCGTACCGTACCAGATTAAGGGGGGGTCAAGTAGTATTGGTACATCCAAAACGCCCCCCCTTGACCCCCCCCTTAATCTGGTACGGTACGGTGGTACGGTTCACTATATGGTTCACTGGTACGGTTGGTAAGGTCGGTACGGTTGGTAAGCGTACCAAACGTACCTTACTAATCCTTACTAAGCGTACCAAGCGTACCTACCCAAAGCGTACCAAGCGTACCAAGCGCACCAAGCGTACCGTACCAAGCGCACCAAGCGTACCAAGCGTAGCGTACCTATCTTATAGCTGGATATCAAGCACCTATCTTGAACTTAGATAATTGTTAAGTACTAGTGCGCCCAATTTCTCCGTAAAAGAGTAATAAACCCAAAATATTCGAATCGTTCCATCCTTGTTCAATTCAGTACGTTCGAATCTTTCCATCCTTGTTCAAGTATCAGAAAGTTTTTTATCCCCGTGTGTGGCCTGTAATTAATCGTAATGCCCGCAAGGCCCGCAGGGCCCGTAGAGCCCGTAGAGCCTGTAAAGCCCGCAGAGCCCGCAGAGCCCGTAGAGCACGTAGGGCCCAGAGAGCCCATAGGGCTTGTAGAGAGCCCATAAGGCCCGTGGAGCCCGTAAGGGCCCCGTAAGGGCCCGGGCCCGTAGAGCCCGTGGAGCTCGTGGGTGTTGGGAAGAATTCTTCTCGATTCGTCCGAAAATCGTGAGGGTTTCTCAGGAATTTTTGCGGGTTGCTTAGGACATTTCTATAATCCCACGAAAATGATCATCATGAACGCTGTGGTGCCTTAGAATGCCTTAGAAATTCTGGTGATCCTATTTTTTTGTAACGTCATCAAAAAATGATAACATCTTGAAAATTTGTTGCTGGTATCATTGTATTGTTTTGCTGATAATATCGTTAAGCCATTCCGATGATATCCTCAAAAAAAATGGATAATGTTCACACATTTTTGGTGATAATTCCGCCGACATCGTTAGAAAATGATGTTGATCAAAGGTGCTGGCCATGTGCGTTGAAAATATCGGCATGTTTCTTTGAAGCGCAACTACGTGTCCCGGAAACTGCTGCGGATATGTTGCAACAAAAATTGATCCTGGTTAAATCCGATGGGAATAAAGATTTTCAAACTATATCATCAAAAAACTACCCAAAGGCCAGAGAATTGACTGCGCAGCCTCAGGACTTTCGTCGAGACAATAAAAGAAGGCCTTGTTTCAAACTGTTTGGTTTGAAAATCAGGGTTGTTTGTTTTGTTTTTTTCTCCGCACCTTTTTCCTCTCGTGGTCTAATTGTTTTTATCCTGGCCAGTCTCCAAATGTGCAAAGTCCAAACATAAGAAAAGTCAAGTTTGCGTGGCTAGGAGGGATGGGTTGGGAGCTGGAGGTGGTGGGTCAGCAGCTCGCTCAACAGGGAGGGTTCCCCATCTGTTGGGCAGCCAGCCGAGTTGTGGAGCAGGAGGCTGGATGCAAAGGAATACATGGCTGAGTGAGACGGTAAAGACCAGTAAAGCAGACCACCGCGAGACCAGGGCCGAGACTGTTCGGTCGTGATGCTTGCATGCCAGCATGAAGTTTCCTTTTTCATGAAGTGTTTGTTTGACTTTCGGAAATTGTGATAATAGCATTTAGTTGAGGAAATGCTGTTCAGGATCATCCAGCCGAAAAGCATGCTATAGTGACATTCTGTTTCGATTCGTTTGCACGATTAAATTCTCCACAAATTTACAAAAAGAGCAGCACAACAACTTTTTTTTCACACCCCAGGCACTCACAACACATATTTCGCGTTCATCGTCAGGAAACTGAATAAATGTTCAGGCCGGGAATGGCACGATCTACAATGTTTGAGCATGAAAGCGTCCGGGCAAGGTCCTCCACATTCCACCGAGAAAACCATTTGCCTAATACGCGTCTTCAACTTAGAATCATCGAAAATTAAGCGGAAAAACCTTCCATTTTGCACTTTCATATCAGAACACTTATGGAGGGTCCATCCTCGGAATCTTCGCTCAGAATTGAGTGCCAGATCGAAACATATCTGTTCATTTGCAAGTTGAGTTGGTGTCTTGTCAACCGTTGGGTCGCGAGTGTTTGAGAGTTGTTCTTGGACATGATTTAAGACCACCCCGGGTGCGGTCCAAGACTTGACCGTACAACGTAGCATCGAGTGTGAGTGTGTGTGTGTGTGAGTGCAAGTGCTACAGAAGGGCGTGCAACGTATCGTGGAGTGTGAGTGTAAATGGTACAGAAGATCGTGAAACGTAGCACCAAATGTGTCCGCAAGTGTTTCAAAAAATCATGGGACGTGACATGGTGTGTGTGTGTGTGTGTCTGTGTGTGCAAGAAGTTTCGAAACATTGTAAAGCAAGATCCCCGAAAAACGTCTTGTTGGAGTTGGAAAAGTTCATATGTCAATCAACCAAAAAAAATGTTATCGGAAGTGATTTCGACACAAGTCAGCAAGTGCAAAAAATGTTTCAATTGTGTTTCGGGCACAAGTTTTCGTAAACCAATTTTTCCAAAACTGGGCATTTCGCCCCAGTGAAGACAACACCGATTTCATTGTGAGGCGCCCCGCCAATGTATTTTTGGAGCATTTTGACGCTTGGATCGAACATGATCGATGAACAAAAGGCTGCGTTTTACAGGGAAATTTGGTTGAAAGCGTTCAAAAGATCTTAGAAGAACGGAGAAGAACATGGTCGCTCCCCAGGCGCCGCCACCATGCTATCGTGGTGATGTACCCGTGTCGTCTCGGTTTCTGCAACAGCAACAGTCTTTGCTGCCCTTTTTGTCGCTTGCCTGCGGCCGCAAATGAAAATGCATAAAAATCCTGTCCATGAACATCACCATCACCATCCTCAGCACCATCACCATCATCACCATCATCACCACCATCACCATCATCACCATCATCATCATCATCATCATCGTCGTCGTCATCGTCGTCATCATCACCATCACCATCACCATCACCATCATCATCATCATCAGCAGCAGCATCACCATCACCATCACCATCATCACCATCATCACCATCATCACCATCATCACCATCATCACCATCATCATCACCATCATCATATCACCATCACCATCACCATCACCATCACCACCACCACCACCACCAGCATCATCATCATCGTCATCATCATCATCATCATCATCATTTGCTCCGTGGTACCGTGTGATTTTTGTACCTCACTTTGTCATGTAGCACCCTTCGGGAAATTAGGTGCCTCCTTGAAACCCGAACCCCGCCAACTGAAATGGTGGCGATAGATGTTTTAAGAGTTGATCAAGATCATGGTTCTCTCACATCGCATGAGTCCAGGCAACCAGCCTGAACAACGGAAGATTGCTGTGCATGTTCGCAATTACGATATCCGTGCCGTTCTGAACAGAGCATATGTTTAGTAATCATCAAAACATTGTTTGAATTTCCGTGTGTGTTGAACAACCAGGGCGTGTGCTCAACTGAAATCCAGCGCAATGGGAGGATTGGTCGACCGCTGAATGTTCGGCACGGTAAACTGGAAAAAAATTGCGGCTGGGAAGTGGATGATGATTGCGTGAAACCCACATGTTTGGAAAAATCATGGACGGCTTCATTACATTCTATCTTTAGATGACAGTGAGTGCTGATTTTTGTGTATGTATATAATATCACTACCCTTTTGAGGGGTGGACGTACCCAAAATGTAAGCTCCATTTTTCAAGGTGTTTTTGAGGGGGGCCTTGAAAATGTATACATGTCGAAGGTATTTTGACAACTCTCCCCACAAAAACGGCACCTGGGGGACGTTCAGCGACCAATTTTACATTTAAAGGGGGGTCGCCAAAAATGTACCTTACATTTTGGTACGGTGCCCCTGAAAAATAGCATTAAAGGGGTGGTGATAACATAATATTATATAATATAATATGCTTTTATTTGTCTGGCAGTTGCTGTGCCTTTAATGGGCCGCCCCCGGGGGCATACTGGATTCATTCATTGTGTTGAAAAACCTGTACAATCATCAGGATCTTGTCACATGCTGTAGACCAGGCAGTTGGTGTGTGTGTGTGTGTCTGTGTGTGTGGGTTTGCATCTGGATGTACAAAAATTAATGTCATTAGTTCATGGGCACACAATGGTGTCAGCGCGTAAACCCGGTGTCCGTGCAGGTTGTTCAAGCACTAGAAGCAGTAGAGCTATATAGTACCGGTCGTAGGTGTAATAAAGTTACCAGTAGTGTAAAATAAACATATGTTGCGGTTCGTAGTGATTATACAGTTGCATAATACAAGACCGAATTACCCACGACATACTTCCTAGTGACTACAACTTGCGCGCTGGATTTTGGACTATAGTCAACCACCTCCACCACCACCACCACCACTGCTAGTTTGCATCAGTTTTCGTACATGGCGCTTGTGGAAGAGGGTGCAGCACCATCAGAACAACAAACCCACCACCGAAACGGACACCGCAACAGGCAACAGCAGCACTATACGCTTGCTACCTGCTACCTCCTACCACCCACCTACCACCCACCTACCACCCACCTACCACCCACCTACTACCCACCTACTACCCACCTACTACTCACTTACTACCCAATACCTGGCTATACTACCTACAAACTACGCGTTGCTATCTACTACCACCACTGCTACGAGGCCTCCGTTGCAAAAAAAACACTAGCCAAACAAAAAACACCGGGGAACGGTCGGGAACCGTTGCACAACGCACCAGACAACATCGGACAACTGTTGCAAAGAACATCATTGTTGCAAAGAACAGCAGTGAACCGTTAGAAAAAACACCGGTACAAGCTGTAAAAACACCATTGTCTGAAAATGTCTGAAAATACATCATCGGTCACTGTCACTGTTGCAAAAATACCAGTCAGACTCAAACTTGGACTCATGGATTCTTTTCAGGACGTTCGGGGGTACAAAAGAATCCTGGGAAAATCAAAACACCAGTGTGGAGGATATACGGAAAAGTGCTAAAAGAATCAAACACCTTGTGCACCCAATATCTATGAAGCCTGAAGGAAACCCAGGGGGCACAAGTTGTAAAGCCTTCCTTAGCGTAAGAACAAAACACTCCGGTGTGCAGTGATGCATACACACGCACACACCTATAAAGCACCTGACAAGGTTTGATGATTTTGGAGGTTCTTCAGGATTCTAATATGTTTTTGGTGGTTGCACGTGGCTGAATACTCTTCCAAAGCAAGATTATCTAAAGAATCTAAACCATGTCTTTTTTGAGAGCCAAATCCATCAGTTTCTAAAGAATGATAGTGTGTTTACAACTCGGGTTGTCCGATTCTCTAAACGAAATTCCAAGGGTATCCACGGGTTATATTTGTTTGGGTTTTTTGCGTTTCATTGTGAAGATTATGTGTTTGGTGTGGTATGCCTCTATTCCGTTCGAAGGATGTTATGCAATTTTTGGATATCTTTGGTGTGCGAATCGAGTCTGGTAAACTTTGTGGCTCGAAATGCAACGCATGATAAGGCAATCTTCCTTACACGTAATGAGGGCCAACCCAAAACAATGTATGCAAAATAGGTGTCCAAAGCGTTTAAGCGGCACCATTGATGCAGCAGTTCCTCCTTGTCCTTGCGCAGGTTTCAACAAAAGCACGCGTAACAAACAGACAGAACAATCACTGTGTCACCTCAATTTCACTGCGCGCACTTCCTGCATGTACCGGCACCCTCCGCACAGTATATAGGTTTGTTAAATCTTAATCCCCACGGACGCACAGTTCGCACGATTACTCAAAAAAATGAAGAGTTTCGCTCGCATTGTAACTGTCAGTCGGCAATTGGTGACGACGTGGGGGGTTGATTGTTCAATGGATTGGATTCAGGGAAAATTTACAGGAAAGCCCCACATTTAATGGGAAAATCGATGGTTTCCTGTAAATTTTCCCTTAAACCAATCCATTGAATTGTACAAAGTGGTGATGTGAAGTGGATATGGACAGGCAGTCCTGATGATGAGGGCTGATGATGCGGTTCACGCTCCCTTACACGGAGTTACTCTTGTATTCGATGCTCTCTTTGATATTTTTCTTCACTTACCGATCTATACTGGCACTCCAGGGATCATCTGTTACACTATGCCTGTTCCCAAAAAAAAAGAACATAATTTGAAAAAAAAAACGCAACCACCAACAGCTCTTTTGTGAGAGAAAACCAGCCAGCACCTTGCTTAGTAATTGTGTAGCATGCACATGTGTGTGATTTATGTTTCCATTGATTTATTCCAGAGTGCCTACATTGGCATATTCACACAGGAACTTTGAAGCGCATACAATGCGGACTCCGCAAAACCCGGGACTGGATGAAAACTTGGTCACAACATGATGTTGGAATCCTATTTGGCGTGCGGAGCAGACGCCAAGACCCCGTCACAGCAAGGTGCTCACAATAAGTCATTTCACAATGTATATAGGTGGCCCAAAAACTACCGCAAGCCAGAAGCAGCACTGGCAGCACAAGCAAAGCAAGTCAGAAAGAAAGAAAAGGCAAGCAAGAAGGCAAGCGCGCAAGCAATCAACACATTGCCTTAGCATCACTGGAATTGGGCGAGGTCCAGGTGAGGTCCATGCGAGGTCCGGCTGACATCATGATAACTTACCTCTTCCTTTCTGTTCCTTCTTTTTCCTTTCCTTCCGTTTCCTTCCTTTTCCTTTCCTTCCCTTCCTCGCTTTTCCTTGCCTTTCCTTGTCTTTCGTTGCTTTTCCTTGCTTTCCTTTCTTTCCTTTTCCTTGCTTTTCCTTCCCTTTCTTCCTTTTCCTTGCTTTTCCTTCCCTTTCCTTCCCTTTCCTTCCTTTTCGTTCCTGTTGATGAATATGACCTTGATAGTCCTGAGATGTCCTGAGCCTGTCCCTACCCACCATACCGACGACATGCTAACAAGCCATCGACAAGGTATCTGCAGTGTGTGGTTTCACGATCAAAACAGTTTATGCATGTAAAATCATGTAAATATCTTTCTATAGGTAACGACTTCATTCGCTGCCAGTCAGTATTAGTTAGTACAGGTTTGCAACGCAAAGGTTTGTCTGGTGGAACGCCAATTCCTGAGTTCTACGTCAGGTGGATACCTGGTGGAACGCCCACATATTTCTTGCTACTTGTATTGGCTACGTCTCAAGCAAGTAATGATGGATTGCATGGGACCGACTCGGCAGGTCAACTCTTGCATTTGCAGTGAAGTCGTAAAGAATTGTTCCCGTTTCAGTTCAGGGAACAGGGCCGGTCTTCGCATCTTTCTCAGCTCGCATGATTCAATACCCTTGCGTAGCATTACGTAGTCCTTGCAGGGCATCGTATTCCCTTCAGGTGCAGAGGGGGCAAATATTCCAGAGATCACCTTTCGCCGCGTCTTCTATGGTCTGCGGGGACTGTGGGAGTGAGTTTTCTCCCTGTTTTTTCGCAGTGGACGTACGACTTCTGAACGAGAGGGAGACTATATACCATTATATACCCAAAGAAACAAGCTCTTCTGGGAACGAACAGGATACTTTCTTTTCAGCCGGTCAAAATCCGTCTCGTGCCGGAGGTTGGTTGAACTTCTGACCACTGAAACTGAACAAATATGCAATCGCGCACGGATCTTTTCCACGCAGGCCCTTTCTGTTCAGTCCTATTCTCTTCTTGGCTTTGCGTGTGGCTCCGCAATAGCTTTCAGACTGGAGATATCCAGGTAGCTGATACAATGAAATACCATGAAATCAACCACTGCACCCATTTCTTCAACACATTCAAGTCAACATTGGTCGATGATAGTTATATACTCATTCTGATGAAGATCAACGTCATAATATGTCATATATGTATTCTGTATATTTCTGTATTATCATATGTAGCAGCTTAGCATATTAATTGTCATAATATGACACGCGACATGAATCATACAGGCTAAGAAACGCGAGCCGCACATGGCCCACTTGGCTCATTGCGTTCACTGGCCCACTTGGTTCACTCATCTCCTCGGAGGTTTTTCTCTGCCGCGTACCTGGCACCACCAGCAGAGGCTGCTATCCGTTCTGCCAACCTTGTCACATGGATATGCCTTCAAAATATTTCAAAATCGTGGCATGTTGGTGAATAAAGTTGATGGAACTTTGGGACCTGAACGATTTCGTCTGCTACTTGGAACTTGGCGAGTTGTTGGTCCAGTCTATATTATGTGCACACAAAATCCCGAAGCATCTTGAAAAAAATGTTGAACACCATCAAATGAAATGCGGGATTATTGTAACCTTAATCCTTTGGGGGGAACCTCTTTATCATGCAGAATCCTTATCAAGTCCGCCGCTCGGTAATCATCCAGGAGCACATGTAGTGCAACTTGTTCACATCTTCACCGGCAATCATCTGGCATGAGGCTGCTGGAGAACATGATCCTATCCGGTCATTGCAGAAGCAAACATATGTGTATATATATGTGTATATATATATGAATTCTTAACAATTATGAAGTTAGCTTGCTTGCTACATCAAGTGATTGTTGGATGTTCTTGTTTACCATATTTTTGGTTGCTGATATTAATTACCAGACAGATAGATACCTCCACGCAATCCCAGATCAACCACTCGTCCAGAGTCCAGGGCAAAGAATTCGAACGGAGCCCACCTTCGTCCAGCCCTTCTCGTGGACCTGTCATGGGTGGATCGATGGGAATCCCGAGGAACCAAGGGAGCTCCATCCCTTCTGGTCCGTGTCCACTGATCGGAATTCACCCTGTGAACGATCGCTGTGTAACGCGACATCTACTCAAAAGAGACCTGAAAAACATCATTAATCATTAATCCGTGCTTGTCTGATCTCCTACGCAGCTCGACCTCTACAATTTCTCATCCTCCAAACAAAATATATTTTTGCATGCAGGGTGGCCCCCATTCTCCTTCACCATATCTGCCCGCGAAGGGCCAAGCTCGCTCTCAACCATCCCATCTCAGTGGATATGTTGATCCTTCAGTGGGCCCAGCTATAGCAATCCCCCAAAAAGATCGAGAAAAAGCCAAATCCATTTCCACAATAACTGAAAAATATTATCTATAGTCTATATATAGTTTATAGTCTATGGTTATCATGAAAAATCATCTATAAATGACATTACTCACTTTTTCGGGGTGCCATGTTTCAGGGCTTCCAGTCCCATGTCCCAACCGGGCTCCGTCCAACACTGGGCTCCCCGGCGTGGTAGACGCGCACAACGCCACCAGAGGCGCCGTCTCGATGCGTGGCGTGGTAGATGGAGCGCCGGCCCAGTTCGACTGCCTCGATCTTGGACGATGGAGTGGGGCAGGGCCATTGGGGCCATTGGGGTTTGTGATCCGAAAAATGATGGACAATTATACCAACCAGAATAGGCATAGCTTTGACCTGATGGTGGTAATTAGCTCCAATCTTGGTACCTGAGGGAGAATTTACAGGAGTTCCTCCCAAAGCAATAAGATACTTATCAGATGTAGTTCAATGTAACTAGGTGTTTTTTAGTATATGGAATTCACCTGGTAAATCATGGTGATGAATACTTAGGCTTTGAACCAATAAAGTGGGAAGAATTTGGGAAGTTAATCTAATTTAAACAAACAAGTAAACTTCAGTAAACCACCATAAATCAAAAAGGGTGTGCCCAAAAGGTGGGAACAGCCACGTCATCCCACAGTGACTGTGGCATATTTTAAAGCCCGTGCGTGCGCCTCTTCCACAGTCAGGTCATAGCTGTAACCGGTGTCCAGCACGCCGTAAGCGAAGGTTGATCCCGAACCCACCTTGTGAACAAAGCAAGGCACGCGCCGCGGTGGATACCTCTTGTTGAAGCACATGTATTACACGAAGGTAGAAACTCCCATTGAAAAACGATCAGGTCATATAGTAGTCATGTATTGTTACAAGGTTCCCCAAAGAGAATTGCCACAAGTATTCAATTCATCATACTTTCATATGGCAAATCTGGAAATGCCTTGAGGATCCTAGTGGCAAAAAGATGTTTTCCTGGCTACTGGGCAGTCGCACTGAGAAAACGTTGCCCTTGTGGCGATCGCCGTTGTCATCTACCATGTACAGCGAGGGGCCCTGGTCGCCATGAACGCTCTCGACCCGTGTGATACTTCAACTCTGAAAGGAAAGATGCCTAGAAAATGGCTGGGCTTGGAAATGTGAATATTCAGTGAGTTTGCATCTAGCTGGTTGTGGCACCAAATAGGAGCTTTGCAGCTGTTACATATCCCATTCTATCCCAGTTATATCCCCATAAAATTGTATAAAACCGGAGAGAAAATCATCGAATAGATCCACCAACCCAACATGTCTTTCCGAACCACGTCCACCTTCTTGTCCCAGCCCGCCACCATGGTGCCGCAGGACAGACCCTGGCCCCTGTACCTGGGTGTGGCATGGCCCGTTACCGGATGGTTGGGATGTTGGGAGGGCTGGAAACGAGATCTTGATATCGGGCTAACAACCCATTCGGGAATACTGTTGGATAATGGATAATGTTGGATATGGCAGATTTAGATGGATATCGAGATGGACAACTGAAAGTAACGGTTTGGGTGACCTGCACACCACATTACAAGTGTGTACTTGCTAAGTTGTTAATATGCTTTGTAACACATACCCACGGCAGCAAAAGAATTGCTGTTGTATTTTCCAGTGATAGATTACCTCTGAAGGTCTGAACCAATCCCATACCTCTGCTCCTTACCATCACCAACGCTACCATCATATACCATCATCACGTTTTTCTGCAAGACTTTCCTACTTTGCCTCCCATTCCAACAGGTCATTACCATTCCCCCAACTAACATACACCTTGCCAAATAGTTCGGGGTTGGAAGATTAGCTTCCACCAAAACATTCTTCCATTTTCATCCATTTTCCGGGTCTCAATTTGGTGGATGGTAAACAACAATTAGGTCCCCGAACTGCCAGAAGATATTCGCTAACAGCTTTGAAGCCGCGGCAACCGAGATGCGCTCCTGGTCGTCATTGTGCCATGGACATCCATGGACATCCACTGATGATGTGTAAACACCGCAGTACATCGTATAATCATATATATAATATAATCTAGTAAACCCAATAATAAACCATCCCCAATACTATATAATACTATATACATCTATATACCATAATGCCCCAAATGGTAAGGTTATTGTTGGGGTTACCATGGTTACCATTGTTGGGTTACTATTTGGGTGGGCAAAATTGGGGGATTCGAAGCATATCGCCTTCTCCCTGAGTTCGTGCATGCGGCAGAGTCGGTTCAAGTGGCGCTCCCAGAACCTGCTCCGGGAGGTCGCGGCTGAGCAACGGGGGACAGTGGGACATGCTTCGTAGATGTGGGTGAAAAATCATTCCTATATGGAATATAACCACATATTAATGTGGGCAAATAAGCCCCAACTGGTGTTTTTGAATGGAATATATATATATATACACATGTACACTAGATTAGCTGGGAAGATCATGATCCAACTGTTCTTTAACTGTCGGATTAAATTGATTTGAATGTGCTTGAATGGCTCGCCGGGGTTTTGCGTGTCCGCAACTAGAACATATTGCCGCGGACGACTTGAGGATGTAAATGCACTGGCCAGCCTGGAATTATCCGTAAACCGGGCATACTGGGGATATAGGTTTGTCTGAAAATTGGATCCCCAAAACCCATTGATCAATCATGTTATCCCCATCAAAAATTTGACCATTTCGGGGTACATCCCGTTTTCAGACACATCCATATACTGATATACCCTCCGGTAATCAACCGCGGCAATGGAACCCCTATAAATGGAAGCTTTATTTTCAAACATCATCTATGATCATCTATGCCTGTACGATGTTCATGGATTTTCCATTGCCATGTTTGCTTACCAGAGGGTAATCCAATATAATATATATATACCTTCAGGTATCCCCAGATGTTTCCTCCCAACATCGCAAAGTGCCCGTTCCAGGAGCCCCACGAGCAGTCGGCAGCGCCACCCGCCATGGTTCCAAGCAGAAAATCGTTGATCTCGATGACCTGCCGCAATGAAAACAAACCGATAAAATCAGGGCGGATTTCAGCTTCTTATCTAGTTAATCTAGTTTGCTGAACTCCCACTCAATAACCATTTCTCAGTATTTATCATTAACCATCATTAACCCCTCTCTCCTAACCTCCAAACATTTTTCAGTTTCCATCCCATCAGTACACGTCTGTAGATTCCCACTGGGAACTCGCCTTCTTCACAGTTGCTGAACCAATGTAGCTACCCATGGAGGCACGGGAATCCACTGCGATGATGATACCGCCCTGGAACCTGAGTAGAGACCGTTGCTGTCTGCAGAAACGTGTTCAAAACATTCCAGGGACATCTTGCAATACGAAAACTCAACAAATACCCCAAAACATACGATGAATGGACGCCTTACTAGCTATCGTTTGTCAAGTTTCTTCATTTCAGTTGTAGTTGTCACGCTTTCAAATCATCGGTGCTGGTCACCTTGAAACGCAGACAGGTGACACAAAGCCAAGGGTGGTGGTACCTTTCCTGAAGTCCATCAGCTTTGGTGCCTGGCACCATCCCCTCGTCCCATCCCATCCCATCCCCAGCAATTCCCATGACGCATGCGAGCGCAGCCAGGACCTCGTTGGTCTTCTTGATGTCTAGGCAGAAGGTCTTGGGGTTGGCCACTGGAGCCATCGTGAACCTGCCAATGGAAGATGCCCATCTTTGAGATCTGAAAAAACATTGGATTTGCATTGCCAGGTTTGCTGAAAACTTTTGCTTTCACCTGGTGGCCTACCGGTCATGCCGCCCCTTGGGCAGAATACCTTCAACATCTTTCATGGAAATGTCGTTGCATCGTGACAATCTCCACCCCATTTGGCTGAAATTTGCAAGTTTCCCGATGTATACATTGGACATCATTGGACGATAAATCAGTTGTCACCAGGAGAACAGAACGCGCAAGCCCCAAAATTGGATCCCAAGAGAGTAAACTAAGACCAGATTCGCTCCCCAATCTTGAGCCGTAATGCAACTTCCGGACTAACAAATCCTGCCTTTTTATTGGGGGGATACCCCCAAAATAGTGATCAATTACCATTGAAGTGGATAGCCCAGTACTAACAAACTGGCGGGATCCAAAGAGTCCCCTTTTTGGCTGCTGGCTCTCAACGAGCTTCCTATCAGCCCTTCGCCCGAGATGAAAAGCTTCCAGGTCTGCAGTCTGTTGGATGAGTAGATTCCCAGGAAGACTGGGTAAAGATTTGACTAATCATAATCATCCCAAGTAGATGGAAAAACAAGAGGTGATTGAAAAGTATTGAAACCACCAGCTAGTCTTCAACATGTGTTCACCTGTTCAGCCAGGGAGGCATCAAATTTCTTCCTCTGCAAGCTTTGATGATAGCATGGGTAGGAGCTGACTCCAGGCCCAGGTGTGACATCCGACGGGCAAGAGAGGGCTATGCTTCAACCCACGCTCCAACTGGAGGATGAGAAGAAACAACAAAGTGTCATGTCGTTACCTTTGGCAAACGATCTACATAAACAAATCCAACAAGTAGGATCTGCCTCTTGTTTGCTGGAAACCATTATTATTTCCTATATTTCTGGCAGTTTTCTGGTATTCAGATGTAATTATTCAGAGCTTGAGGATCCGATGGTTGAACTCACAAAGCTCACATTAAGGGGCAGTCTTTCATCTTCTGTGAAGGTGCCACTTCCCAGGCAGCATCAAAGCTGCGCAAAAGGTCACTCGTCTCCCCCTCCAAGCAGAGTTTCACGCGAAACTGCAGTTCCCCTCGTCCCGGATGGTCCAGCAGTTGCATCCGAAAATGTCGGTAGCTGCAGCGACCAGCCACTCTGTCCAGGTGTTCTTGAAAGGACGTCTGAAGGGCATCGCAGTTGGAGGTCTGTAAGAGCTGCAGGAGCCGTGACCCCCCTCCACGGCTGCGGGAGGAGGTATAGTCAGCAACGAAACTGAGTTGTACCCTCCCAGCATCACCGGGTCTGCACCACTTCACGTCCTTCACCTTAGGGATCCATATTGCACCATCATGTCTGAAGCTGGCCAATGTTTGCAGGTCAGAGATGGTGGCACGGAAGGGTTGTCCAAAGCCATGGGGGTTCAATTCAGCTGCAGTTGGTCTGGTGTCTGGTACATTGGGCATGTCATGTGGGTTGTATCCAGCTGTCCGTCTCCGGTGCCCATCGTCTGGCATCTTCTGACGTCCATAGCCATGCACTTCCGCAGCGGTCGGTCTCAAATCTGGCTGAGGCATACGACTTCGCGGATCCTCAAACGGTCTGGAATGTTGGCGGCTTGGTCTACCTGGCGTCCCATAGGTCCCACGATTCCCATGCTGCCCATGGTGCGATTGGGCCCCAGGATGCCCATGACTTGCATGAGGAAAGGGAAAATTTCCCGCAGGCGCATTGACATTCGCGCCGGCATATCCCTGTTGTGCTTGTTGCGTGGCTCGGGCTCTTTCAGCCGCGGCCTTTTCTGCAGCAGCTCTTTCCAGTTTTTCTTGTTGCAAATGGCCATCATAGGCTTTTCTCTTCTCCTCATCCCCTAGCACTTCCTAGCTGGTCTTCAACCTATCCCAAAAATATATTAAACAACCAAAAGTGTATCATACGCCCTTTTTCAGAGCAAAACATATATGATATATTATCTTTGATTATCTTTGAAATCAACCATGGTATTCAGAATCATCCGACATTTACCCAAAAAATGCTAGTTTAGACAGGGAAAAAACACATCAGAAATCTGTGTTAACCCACCAAAATCCCAGCTTCATATGCATCTGTAGCTTCCTGAAAGCGCCTGCGCGCCTCCGCCGAGCTGCCTGCCTTGTCTGGGTGCCACTTCAGCGCTTTGGCCCTGAAGGCCTTGCGCACCTCCGCTGCACTGCAGCCCTGTTCCAGGCCAAGTACCGCGTAGTGATCCAAGATACCCTCGAAATCCATGGAGACAGAAACAGCTGGCTGAACAGCGGATAGTTGGAGGTGTCAGCGCCGCTTTTCACCATTGCATCCCAGGATCTGGATGATTTCGTTCTGTTTTTGTACAGCTGATTCAAAACGCAGCGAATGGTGAAGTGAAAAACATGGGAAAAAATGCTTGGATCGTTCACCTTTCAACATCGGTCCGAACTTTCCACAAGACCTGCTGTTCAAATATGTTCAAATTAAAATACCAGCACGATCCAAAAGAGAACGGAACAGCATCCAGATCATCCAGTAACAAAGAAAATTTAAACTGAGTTTCTGATGTTTCTGGCAAAAAGATGTTGATTTCTTGGTCGATGACCGATTCTTATCCTTCTTTCGGTCCCACGGAATCCAAAACCCAAATGCGATGGAAGTTACAGATGAGTTGGTCCTTGCTATTATCTTTAGGAATTTTGGGCCTCGATTGGGACAATAGCCAAGCATGTTCTGTTCGCTTCTGCGAAATCCATCTCAATCCAACTTTGAAGCTGTTCCACCAAGTTTTGCCACAATTACTAGGACAATAGCGGCCTGATCACATGGGACTTACCATCATCATGTACCATCCTCAATGGATTGGTTTACGGGATTTGTTTAACCGGAAAGTCCCATATTTCATGGGAAAATCTATGGTTTCCTGTAGATGTTCCCTAACACCATCATCATTTACCATCCGTTTTCTCATCCAGTCGAGGGGTATCACTGAGCCCCCGGCGCATGTGGCTCGCACTTTCGCAAATCGCTGCAGTTGAAGAGATCTGAGCACCGCGCGGCGCGGGAAAGTTTGGCACAGCTGATAATTCTGGCGATGCTCATGAGATCGAAATATGGATGCATGGATATGTATAGAATTTCATAAGACCAGCTAAAAATTGATATGTTCCACCAGACCATGAACTTCAGATAACATAAATTAAATAACCATGCCATACCATGCCAAGTGCATCCAACTGCTGCCTTCATCATCTTGGTGGTGTTGGCCCTTACTGAACAGGGCAGGATCCTGGCCGCGCCGCGGGGCTCCGACTTGTTGGGACCATGGATATCAGATATATGGATATATTATGATATATTCGATATATATATAATATATTGGATATATTCGAAAAATATTATAAGCTATTCAAATATCAGTATAAGTATACAGTATACAGTATAAGTATACAGTATACAGTATAAGTATACAGTATATATAAGTATAATATCTGTCTGAAAAGGGGTTCTATCTTGATACCTTGAACTTCTAACCTTTGTGTGTGCATATTTAATATGGCAAATGCGCTGCTGCTGGTTGGATGAAGGAATTAACGACATTTTGGGGAAACACCAATCCTGCTGAAGGAAAGACATGCACTCTGCAATACCTATCTGAGAGGTCCTCCAGGAAGGACATGTCAATGGCTGCTACTGCCATCTTGCCTGCAACAGTCCGCAACATGCAAAGTCGTCAACACCTCTATGGAAAATCCATTTGGATATATATATATATATATACATATCATATACATATACATATACATATACATAAACATATACATATACATATACATATACATATACATATACATATACATATACATGTACATATACATATACATATATTGTTCAGTGGGGCAAAAACATGGTCACGCGTCTATCATTTTAAAAATACCAGAAGGTTTAGGCACTGAATTGTGCTTTCCATTGAAATCTCTCGGCGGCATATTAATTTCCTGTTTTCCAAGCTATTTGCAGCATTTGGGAGCTGGAACCTTCCACTTTGCATGCCATTTGCAACATTTTGGAGCTGGAAACCTTTCATGTTCCATGCTACGCACAGCTTTTTAAAGCTAGAACCTTCCATTTTACATACCATTTGCAGCATTTTATATACAGTTGGAACTCTCCTTTCGCATGCTATTTGCAGCTTTTTGCAGCTGGAACCGCCATTTTGCTTGCCAGTTGCAACATTTGGAAGCTGGAACCTTCCATTTTGCTTGCCAGTTGCAACATTTGGGACCTTCGATTTGTTGCATGATATTTGCATACGTATATTTGCATATATGTGCAACATTTTGGAGCTGGAATCTTCCATTTGGCATGCTATTTGCAAGTTGTTGTTAGTTGTTTTGTTGTGGTTGTTGTCTGTTAGTTGTGGGTTCTTGTTTGTTTTGCTACAGTTGCAGTTGTAATAGTAGGTTCTTGTTGTTGTTGCTTTTGTTGTTGCTGTTGCTGTTGCTGTTGTGGTTGTTGTTAGTGGTGTAGCTAGAAGAACACACCAACAACTGATATTGTGCTCTTTGTTTGGATGTAGGCCGTGGTTGTGATTTCCTTACGCTTGTGGCTTTGGTTGCGGTGAACAGGTGAACACAATCGAAGCCATGAAGTCAAGAAGCCCATAAAGCTGAAAGCAAACTGGCGAAACCATCAAGGCCAAAAAACAGAGAACAAACAGCGGAGTTTGCGTGGTATTTGCACTATTCTCAGCATTCTGCAACATCAACCTGCATTGTGGAGATAGAACCTCATCGGGATTTTGCAAATGATATGTGCAGCATTCTTGAACTTCAACCTTCCATTTTGCATGGCGACTTTCCATTTTGGTTTTATAATATTTGAAGCATTGTGAAACCTTAACTTGTTAATCAGCTCATTTACATCATGGTCTTTACACCAACGCAAAGAAACCAAAGAGTGCAAAATCGAAAGCACGCAACAACAAAATAGAAACAGATGGAAGGGGGAGGGCGCAGCGCCTCCCCCCCAAGGAACACAGAGACAACTTCGCTTGTGTTCCTACTTTGCCGTTGTAGTTGTTCTTGTTTCTCTTGCTGTTCTAGTTGTTTCTTGTTGCTTTTGTTGGTTTGCGTTGTTCCTTTTGCATTTACTGCTCTTGTTGTTTGTGCTGCTGGTGCTGTTCTCTTCATGTAGTTATAGCTGCACTTGTAATCAAGCAGAACAACAAGGAAGCAAGTAGAAAAACAAAAAGCAACGAATGCAGAAAAAATACACAGCAGAGAACAAAAAACAGAGAAACAAAAGACAGAAAAACAGATAAGCAAAAAAACAGAGAAGCAAAAAGGCAGAGAAGCAAACAAAGAAGCGTAGAAGCAAAAAACACAGAAAAGCAAAAATACAGAGAAGTAAAAAAAAACGGAAAAGCAGAAAGGCAGAAAAGTAGAGAAGCAAAAAGAACAGAGAAGCGTAGAAGCAAAAAAATGCAGAACAGCAGCACAGTAGAGAGAAGAGAGGAATCCAAAAAAAAACTAAGCTAAATATATATATATATATACAAATGCCCTAAATAAATGGTCCTCGTTTCTAAAGGGCCACCACTCACGCCTCAGGGCTGCTTTGCCAGGCCCGAATTGGAATTGTTTCTGAGCCACAGATGGCTGCACTGCTTCGCAATGCAGGGAGTCCTCTCCAGTTTTAAGGTCCCTGGATGTTCGAAACTGATGACCCCTTGATCCGCATTGAAGATAAGCCACTTTGTGGGATTTGGATGGAGGGCGAGGACTCGAGGACACATCCCCAAACATAGCCTTTAGCTTCTAGTCGTCATTTCTGGAAAGGGTAACTTTCTAAACGTCAGGTTTTTGTTTGTTTTCACAAAAAATACACCAGACTGGATTGGATGCATAAGATGCATCAGATTCGATCAATTGACTTGAGTTAGAATGACTGGAATAGAGCAGATTGCAAATGCTGATTTGGTGATTGAGTGGTTGGTCGGTCGATTGATTGGCTTGATAATGATAACAACCTTGGAAGCAACAGAGGATCGCCTAGGCAGCTACATCAAACTACAGTATCAGCTATTCAGACTTGAAATAGGTGTCTTGGATAACAACTACTGATATCGTCAAATGTATTGAACACTATTGAACACTATTGAACATATTCTCAATCCTGGTGTCCTTAGATTCCTTAGTTATCTCATTTTTTTTGATCCAAAGAAAACCAGTGGAAAGGCAAAGTTCTCCGGGTCGATCGCGCCCAACCTCTGTCACTTTTCCCGCCACACGTCACGGCCATCACGGGGCTCGCATGCGCAAATGCGCAGGGAGCGGCACCCTGTCGAGTCGGATGGTTATTTCCACTACCCCCATTATCCTCATTGAAGTTCAAGAAACGACGGTCAAAACATGTCAAAACGACTGCCTGCTGCAACTGTTCGTCACTGTTAGTCACTGTTAGTGCCAGGTGTGCCGTTTGCAAATCTCTGCTGCCAACCTCAAGAAAAAACAATATCTCCCTGAAATTTTCCCGCCTGCTCGCAACTTCTGCCGCCAGCGCCTGTTGTGTAGGTGCAGCCTCCCATCAGAAAACTATCACAGGTCAGCCTTCAATGAAGTGGAAATTGTATTTTTTGGCGAACACAACGAAGGTTTGACAAGACTAGAGATCGTCCGTGGTGAAGTATGCATTGCAGAGCCACTCTGTCTTACCCGCGTCATACCAGAATATCACAGGCATTGCATCGATCACGTGTTCAGATTGGCATCAATCCCATCCCATTATATATATATATATTATTATTATTATTATTGTTATTATTATTATTGTTATTATTATTATTGTTATTATTATTATTGTTATTATTATTGGTTTTATTATTATTATTGTTATTATTATTAATATTATTATGATTATTATTGTTGTTGTTATTATTATTGTTATTATTATTATTGTTATTATTATTCTTGTTATTATTATTATTATTGTTATTATTATTCTTGGTTTTATTATTATTGTTATTATTATTATTATTGTTATTATTATTGTTATTGTTATTATTATTACTATTATTATTATTGTTATTATTATTATTATTGTTATTATTATTAATTATTATTATTATTACTATTATTATTATTATTGTTATTATTATTATTGTTATTATTATTAATTATTATTATTATTGTTATTATTATTACTATTATTATTATTGTTATTATTATTAATTATTATTATTATTACTATTACTATTATTATTATTGTTATTATTATTATTATCATTATTATTATTAATTATTATTAGTAGTATTTATTATTATTATATATTTACTGATTGGTTATACTGTAGGTATCCTATTGATGATGGTCTGTCAGAATCATCAGCTATCAATCTGATCCCCAAGTATGCCTGAAAGTTGAAAGTTGACGCAGTAGCCGTGAACAGCTCCTATATAATATATAATTAAATGGTTCAGACCCTACTAAAAAAACACCAGCCAACAAGGCTAATGACTGCCCATTCCCTGGCAGAAATTTCGAAAACATGAAGTGGTTATAGGCATTTATAGGCTATATCAATGGCCCAGAGGAAAGGCTTTGTAAGGTTGTTGAGATTCCAGTGAAAAGACAGGAAAGGGTCCATGCAATTGATTGAATAAACCAACGCACCAGTGCACCAATGTATCAAAGAGTCGATGAATCACTGAATCAACGAACCACTGAATCACTGAATCATTGAACGATTCAACCACTGAACCAATGAATCAAGAAATCAATAAATCAATGATGCAGTGAATCAATGAACAATGAATGAGTGAAGTAGTGAATCGATGAATCACTGAATGAACGAAACAGTGAACCAATGAATCATTGAATCAGTGAGTCGATGAACCAATGAATGAACGAACGAACGAACGAACGAAGGAAGGAATGCATGCATGCATGCATGGATGGATGGATGAGTGAGTTACTTTCTTTGTTGAACTATATACGTACTTCTTCCCTGAGCCACCTCTTCGCTGGTGCCCCTTCGCTGAGCTGCCTCTTCGCTGAGGCACCTCTTCCCCAGCTAATTACTCCTTCTCTGAGTTACCTCTGGCGTAGCTTCTGCAACCCAATTCTTCTCGTCGCGCAGCTGTTACACTGCGCTTAGCAACCTGCAGCTGCAATTTCGCATAGCACGAGCATTGCAACATCACTTATTAACGCTTTCCTGCGCGCAGCCTTGCCAATGCGTTTTGTCACTGCCGGTTGCAAACCCGAATAGCAGGGGCGTCGAACCAAATCGACCAACATTCGCGCAGCGTCAACGGTGCGGACTCGACTACACAAATCCGACGCTACTCCGAGCATGCCAGTTTTTTGCGGTGTTTTTCTGAAATCGAGACCTCGCTACAGTCTCGTGCACATTTTGCCGACCTCATCTTCCACGCACCTTAGTTTTTTTTACACATGTTTAAACATGTTCCGGTGCAAATCGAGCTCTTGCTACAGTCCTGTCACTTTTTATCGTCAGTTTTCCCAGATAGAGGCCTGCAACCGTGGAAACAGAGACCCTACTTCGGCGACCCCAGGAGCCACACTACCCGAAAAAAAACAAGATGCAGCCCACGAACACGAATGTTCACACCTATGTTAATGGTACAGATGTCGAAACACATGGATATGCACTCACGTAGAACACTTGTGCGAAACAGTTTGTTTGAACAGTCTTGTACATTTTTCCCGTGTTACCATACCAGTGCACCGTAGACTGTGGAATATGGAAGAAGGTGGCATGCAAAGTGTGGAGTGTGGAGTGTAGAGTCTGAAGTGTAAAATATGGAGTGTAAAGTGTGGAGTGTAAAGTGTAAAGTGTGGAGTGTGGAGCGTAGAGTGTGGAGTGTAAAGCGTAGAGTGTAAAGTGTGGAGTGTAAAGTCTAGAGTGTGGAGTGTGGAGTGTGGAGTGCGGAGTGTGGAGTGAGTGCACAGTGTGGAGTGTAAAGTGTAGAGTGTGGAGTGTAAAGTGTGGAGTGTAGAGTGTGGAGTGTAAAGTATAGAGTGTAAAGTGTGGAGTGTAAAGTGTGGAGTATAAAGTGTAGAGTGTAAAGTGTGGAGTGTGGAGTGTAAAGTGTAGAGTGTGCAGTGTAAAGTTTGGAGTTTAAAGTGTAAAATGTGGAGTGTAAACTGCAAAGTTTGGAGTATGGAGTGTAAAGTGTAGAGTGTGGAGTGTAAAGTGTAGAGTGTAAAATGTGGAGTGTGGAGTGTAAAGTGTAGTGTGTAAAGTGTGGAGTGTAGAGTGCAAAGTGTAGAGTGTGGAGTGTGGAGTGCAAAGTGTGGAGTGTAAATTGTAAAGTGTGGAGTGTGGAGTGTAAAGTGTAGAGTGCGGAGTGTAAAGTGCAAAATGTGGAGCGTAAAGAGTGGAGTGTAAAGTGCAAAGTGTTGAGTGTGGAGTGTAAAGTGTAGAGTGTGGAGTGTAGAGTGTAAGGTGGGGTTGTCGTTTGTAGAGTGTGGAGTGTAGAGTGTGGAGTGTAAAGTGACAAGTGTAAAGCGTGGAGTGCAAAGTGTAAAGAGTAAAACGTTTTTTTTTAAGTGCGGGGTGTGGGATGTAAAGTGTGGAGTGTAAAAGCTTAGAGTGCGGAGTGAGGAGTTTAAAGTGTTGAGTGTGAAGTGTGGAGTGTAGAGTGTCGAGTTTAAAGTGTGGACTTTAAAGTGTAGAGTCTAAAGTGTAAAGTGTAAAATGTGGAGTGTGAAGTGTAGAGTGTAAAGTGTAGAGTGTGGAGTGTAAAGCGTCGAGTGTGGAGTGTGGACTGTAAAGTGTAGAGTGTAAAGTGTAGAGTGCAGGGTGTAAAGTGTAAAGTGTAGAGTGTAAAGTGCGGAGTGTGGAGTGTAGAGTGTGGAGTGTGAAGTGTAAAGTGTGGAGTGTGAAGTGTAAAGTGTGGAGTGTAAAGTGTGGAGTGTAAAGTGTGGGGTGTGAAGTGTAGAGTGTAGAGTGTAAAGTGTAGAGTGTAAAGTGTAGTGTGTAAAGTGTAGAGTGTGGAGTGTAAAGCGTCGAGTGTGGAGTGTGGACTCTAAAGTGTAGAGTGTAAAGTGTAGAGTGTAAAGTGTAGAGTGTAAAGTGTGGAGTGTGGAGTGTAAAATGTGGAGTGTGGAGTGTGGAGTGCAAAGTGTAGAGTGTAAAGTGTGGACTTTAAAGTGTAGAGTCTAAAGTGTAAAGTGTAAAATGTGGAGTGTAAAGTGTAGACTGTACAGTGTGGATTGTGGAGTGTGGAGTGTAAAATGTAGAGTGCGGGGTGTAAAGTGTAGAGTGTAAAGTGCGGAGTGTGGAGTGTAAAGTGGAGAGTGTGGAGTGTGAAATGTAGAGTGTGGGGTGTGAAGTGTAAAGTGTAAAGTGTGAAGTGTAAAGTGTGGAGTGTAAAGTGTGGAGTTGGGAGTGTAAAGTGTAAAGTGTAGAGTGTAAAGTGTAAAGTGTAAAGTGTAGAGTGTGGAGTGTAAAATGTGGAGTGTGGAGTGTGGAGTGCAAAGTGTAGAGTGTAAAGTGTGGTGTATGGAGGGGGGAGTGTAAAGTGTGGAGTGTAAAGTGTAGAGTGTGGAGTGTAGAGTGTAAAGTGTGGAATGTAAAGTGTGGAGTGTGAAGTGTAAAGGGTGTAGAGTGTGGAGTGTAGGGCATGCAATGCGACACGTTTGAAGTGCTGCGCCTGCCACGCAAAATGACGACAGAGATCTCCAACATGCTGCGCCTGCCACGAAAACTGCAACTCATCTTGCGAAAACGATGCGAAAGTACTGCGCCTGCCACAAAACGATTTTCGACACGTTATCAAACAGGTTGGAATGTCACAAAGTGCCACACCTGCCACGCAAAACGACATGACAACCTGCTTGGACACATTCGAATAGGATATGTTTTCCAGCTTCCCCCATAGACACGGCGACGCCACAGGAAAACCAGCGACTCGAGACAAGACACGTGGATGCAGAAAAACCAGCATTTCGTACGAGACTTCCTCCAATTTTGACACTTTGTAGCTTCAAAATCGACGTTTTCCTACGAGTTTTCTTATGAACCTCTAAATTTGCTACCTCAAAATCGATGTTTCGTGCGAGGCTTCCGTCAATTGTCATCACATCTCACAAAATGCAACGCCTGCCACGGAGTTTGCACCTTGTCGCCAGCCCTGACAATGCGATTCGCAAAAAAAAACGCAACACGACACGTCTAAAGTGCCTGCGCCTGCCACGCAAAGTGATGCTGGACACGTTCAAAGTTCTGCGCCTGCCACGGAAACTGCAACTTGCGAAAACGTCGCAAAAGTATTGTGCCTGCCACACAAAACGACTTTCGAAACGTTACAAAGAACGTCTGAATGTCACGAAGTGCCACGCCTGCCACGGGAAACGAAGCAACGCGACATTTGAAACCTCCAAAAATGACCCCTTCTGCAGAAATTGCCATAGGCACGGCCATATGGCCCTCACGCGCACGGTTGCGGACGGTTGCGGACGGTTGCGGACGGTTGTGGACGGTTGCGAACGGTTGCGAACATAAACGCAACGTCGAGCGAACACACCCTCAACCCCCAGACCCCCAGAGTGAAACGGGAACCCTTGCTACGCATTCGGGAAAAAACACAGGGTTTCGCGCCCCAGAGTGTTTTCACCCGTCAATTCACCCGCTTCCGAACTGTTGCGCTTTCCAACTACTTGGTGATGGGTGGTTGGCATGATGATGTGGTTGACATGATGGTGTGAATGCTAACCATAACCATCGTCCGTAACTCGAGAGTTTTCTAACTAAACTTCCTTTGATGATTCAATGGTTCAATCCCCATTGAATATTATATATATAATATACATACATATATACATTATAAAATATTTTAAATCAGTCAATATAAACCATCGATCAACAATAGCATCTCAGCAAGGGACTGGCTCGTAGCGGTTCTGCTTTGAGACTTTGCCACGGCGTTCAACGGATGGCTGGCCTCGGCGTTCCAGCATGGGACCATAATCTTTAAAAGGGCCCTGTTTCGTAGAAAACTTTTGAATTACTAAAGGAATTCTAAAGTATATTTACATTAGCTATCAGTAGTTCAATGTAGTTGATGTTTATATAAGAATCTAGGGAAAACATGGGGAGAACCATCATTCTTGTCATGCTCACTTCATCTCTCATCACCAAATTGTAGACATTTGCAGCCTCCCAATGGTGCAAAAAGACATGAACCAAGGCCGCAGAATCTGGTTGACCCACACATCAACATTAGTCCAGAATATGTATGGGTACTATGGATAACAAATTAATAACAAGTATTATACAATATAATATTGCATGTCATAACAAGCATTGTGTACTTTTAATAGAATGTCGGGAATCCGTAGAAATCCACAACTATGGCCACCCTATTAGGTCACCCTATAGTTGTAAAAGAACTCAAAATCATCGGTGCCAACCTGGGCTGCCGAGCTTTCAAAGCGATGAATGGCAGCCATGATGGCCATAGCCCTGGCCTGGACGCTGGTTGTGATGGCTACCCTCAGGGGTCAAACGTGGCTGGCTGGGAAATCCCCGTGGTCTAAATGGAGGTTTTATAGGCGGGAAAATCATAGGAAAGTCATGGAAAATATTGGGAAAAAACCACTATGAATGGAGCTTTACAGCTGGGAAAATCATCGAACTAAGTGGTAGATGTTCCATTCTGACCAGGGAGCTGCCACTGCCTTCACAAGATGGGTTTGTCCAAAATAGGGCATGGAAAGTGATCATCCGCTATCAACTTCGAGGGTAGCCCATTTTCAAACAAACCTAGCCATGCATATTAAGTTGGTCACAACCCCAGTATATCAATATACCCATTGCTGCCTAGTTGGCTATCAACCACCATGTGGGATTTAAATGGGTGTGTCACAACATGTAAATATATATATATAACATATATACATAATATATATATATGGGATATATATATATACAGTATATATATATACAATATGTAAATATGATATGATATGATGTGATGTGATGTGACATGACATGACATGACATGGCATACATTACATTACATTACATTACATTACATTACATTACATTACATTACATACATACATGTATTTTGTATAGATATATATATATATACGAATATATATATATATATCAGATATATATATATATATGTCACATATATATATATATGCATATACATGCATCATGTATGTATATTTAAATATAAATATATGATATATCATATGTATGTATGTATGTATGTATGTATGTATGTATGTATGTATGTATGTATGTATGCATGCATGCATGTATGTATGTATGTATATACATCATATATATATATATCATCTATATATACATATACCATATATATATATATATCATATATATATATCATATATATATATCATATATATATATATATCATATATATATATTTGCATACATCATATATTAAATGTATATGTGTATCATATGTATACATATATATATACAAATATGTGTCATTTATATATATATATATCATATATATATATATCATATATACATGTGTGTATTTCAAATATATGTATATCATATATGATATATTTATATATATATATATATCATATATATGTGTGTGTGTCATATATATGATATATATGTATCATACATATATATGTATCATACATATATATGTATCATACATATACATATGTATCATATATATATATATATATATATGTATCATATATATATATCATATATATATGTGTGTCATATATATTGATACATGTATCATACATATGTATATATATATATCATATATGATATTTATACATAATATGTCATATTTATATATATATATGATACATGATATATATATATATATGTGTGTGTATCATATGTGTATATATATATATATGTGCGTGTGTGTCTCCGTTCCACTCCATCTTATTGCAGCTATTGCTCAGGTCATATCCACCCGCGAAGCCGAAAAACCTCGTCTTTCAGCCAGGGCTTCTCCACCTCCCATGCACGGCTCACCACCTGCCATGGTGCATCATCAAGGAGAGAAAAGAAGAACTGTTGAAGACATGTTAAACCATTCAAAACCATTGAAAACCATTTAAAAAACACTAAAAATCGCAAAGAGTTCAACCTTTCCAGAGTCACCCAGTTGCCCCTTTGTGTCAGACCCAAGAGGTGCCTGACCACATCGACAAGTCTCCACACAGCGACCAGGTGGTTCAGTATCACCAGGTGGTATCTACAGCGCTGCAACTGTCGAGCAGTTGGGTCAATCTTTAGGTGTCGGACCTCTATTTCTCGGCTAAGAGTCATCACAATTCGGTGAGAATATCGTTGTTTCTAGCGAACACTGGTCGTATTTCCCAATTAGATCTGCTCGTATCTGCTGGTCAAATGGTCAATTCCTGATACCACTCTCCTTCTAGTTGTCAGGTTTGAGCAATGTCAAAGACTACTGTAGCTCGTAGACATTTGACCGAGCAAAAGCCAGGAAAACACAACACCCAAATACATGTCAAATGCCCGTACATCCTACATATGCATGATACAAAAAATATCATACTAATACATCATATATATAATAAAGCATTCTTAGATGTTTTTCTTTAATACTACAGAATAAAGAGCTGTAGGCTGTATGAATCATAATACCAGTGTACAAATACATCATTTAACTACATGTGTTGAACGTGGATGGCTCGGCACTGGATGATGCATCCCAGGCACTGCTGGTGGCTGCGCATTCTTCGGAGGCTCTCCTGCATCGCAAGGGATTGGATATAGCTGCTATGATTAGATGGTAATAGTATATACAGTATACACTTAAATACAGTTTATATATATATATAGTAAAATTTATTATATATATATATATACACTATATGGCATACAATATATATATATATTCAGTATTCATACCGTTCCCATCCAAACCATGCCACCTCCCTTGGAAATGACTCAACTTGACTCAACAAGTGATTCGGATGAGATGCATCACCAGGCAAACGTACATGGACCATGGATTGGGTTGCCCCCAATCCTCCGGGTACCCAGCCGCCACCATCGCCAATGTAACCTCGACGGGTGACATCTTGCTGAGATTTGACAGGACTGTGTACATTGGACAGAGATGGGAAATGATGGGAACTATACAAGTGGGGAATAAATTGAAATTAAACGTGGAATATTCTGGAATAACTGAGGGCCAAAAAATTGCGAAGCTGTACTTTGACATCTTTGACGACGACGTGTTGTCAAGTCATTGGAGCTTCAGCGAGATTTTCTTCAGCCCTTGATCTTTCTGTGCACCAATATCGGTATGGAAATGGAAATGGAGTATACCCCCAAATACTTATTAAAAACCTGAAAACGTTCTACTAACCAACAGAATTTGGGATACCCTCAGATAAACCAATATAGACAATATATTGTCTTGCCTTTCAAAAGATTCGCAGGAATCCGGAATAGTCTCGCCCAACAGTTCCTAGTCCCACTTTGATGACGCAGTTCCTCTGAGTTGCCACCGGTAGATATAGCATCTAGATATTATCTAGATTCCAAATGGAAACTCATCATTCTCCGATTAGTGAACCATCTAAAACCAAATCAAGAAACCTTCGACATATTTCCACCATCCGCAACCCATCCCACACCTGCAGGCCATCGGCCACCTGGTGGAAGACCTGGTGAACATCCAAATGGCTGCTGTTGATCCCCCAAAAGATGGTGTTTCAGAATTAAAGATCCCAAAAAACATTGGAAAAATATCCAAAATATCCCAAAAGAAACCCCAAAATATCCCAAAATCCATCTCTGCGAAAATCCTCCCAAGCTGCTAAAAATGATCCCCGAATCTACAAAAAGGACAACCTTGGCATCCCCTGAGCCCCCCACTTGCTGGATGGCTGCCGTGCAAAGCCTGGGACATAGCCTCCTGGCAGTCTGAACTTTGGGGACGAACATGTTCGAAATTTTGGGCAATCAGTTTCTTATACTGGGGGAACAACAACTAAGTGGGTAATGCCGCACTTAATTAATGTATCCTAATGTTCTAACTTTTGGGGCCTGTTCCGACAAACCCAAATGAAACAAGGGACATCAAGAGACTGTGTGACATCAAGGGGAGGACCTGACCAAGATCCAGTGCGGGAATCTGCTCTCGAGGTGCCAGCAGGTCGAATAAAGTTTGGATCATATATATATATACATATATATATATAATGTATATATATTATATATATATATTATAATATATATATATATATTATATAATATGTGTATATATATATATCCCAAAACCCAAGCCGGTGCGCCGGTGAGGGTCTGAATCTCAACTACGGTAATGATCCCTAAGCTTCAGACTCTTCATCTTATCCAAAAAAAAAATCAGCGTACCCAGTCAAAATCTTTCTTGACCCACGGAAGATTTGCAGCAAATCACAGCTCCGGATTTGAGAAAGTCATTCCCCAACATGACCATGAATCCAAGCTACCCCTATTGAAACACAGCGTTGGCCTGATTTCCCACCGTTTCCCACCATTTCTCACCATTTCCCACCATTTCCCACCCCTGAAACCCGCGCACCTGCGCGACCTTCCACGTCTCATTCGGGCGAGTGGAGCTGGAACCTCACCGGGTCTAGTTTTAGACCACCAAGTTGTGCAAACTTTAACCCAGCCCATTTTTTTCATCAAGGCACAAATGATCACAGATGCAGAGTATTTTGCAACACCCCAAGACTCTGTGAATCATCGATGGGCTTCCCACAAGTCTACTGCCAACTCTAAGTTGCCAACAGCTATTTCATCTATCCTACCGTTCAACACCCTATGGCATGCATGCCAATATACTGCCCATTTAATCAAAAAAACTGACATCTGAGTTTGAATCAAACCTTTGATGCTTTCGTCCAGGCCGTCTAGGCCACCCACTGCCTCCAAAGCTGTTCTGACCTCGGGAAAATTCAGGGGATCAGGATCTGTGAATTTTCGCCTTCCAAAATGGCAAAGGAGAAGCATCCCAACATAAACATATCCCAACCATCACCATTCCCCAGATCTGTAGTTTCTGTAGTCCAATTTCTGTTGCTACCTGAGTTGATGCAATTTCGCGGCGGGCCTGGAGGAAATCGCGGATCCTGGGCACAGCTCTTGCTATGGCTATGGTCAGCAGGGTGCCCCAAGGAGACAAAAACACCGCATTTTTGCAGGAAATCGATCTCTCACGGTTGAATGATTCCTCTACCCTGTCCACCCGCACCTGCACTTGCACTTGTGCCTGACCAAGAAAACTTGGAATGACACGTGACATGACTGAATTGATGACAAGCGAATGCATGACCAAATCACGTGGAGTCGCCTGTGCCGCTTGCACGGCTTGCACTTGCATCTGCATCATTTGGACCTTCTGCTCTTCGATTTGCCTCCCAAACTCCACAGCTTGCAGTGCAAGTGGGCAATGTCATGCTAATTCTTCTGAAATTGTCAGAATGTTAGATATTGATATTGGAATGCTGTGTGTATACTGAACTATGTATATATATATATACTGAATAACATTGAGCATATATTCGAGATGTATTGAGCACATCTTGGGTATACATTGCAATATAACGGACTATATCTGTTGAAAGATATTTTTTATCAAGCCTACATATGTTTGGGTGGGTACCATCGCGACCATCCTCATACTGAAATGACATCCACCAGGGCACCTCTGCTGGTTCTGATTCTTTTGTTCGAGCTCCCTGATCTTGTCCTGGAGTTCTCGCCTCGAGGACAGTCAGAGGAAAGCTGTGCCATCGTTCCTCGAAGTCTTGATGGAATTTGATGGAATTCTATGGAAGTTCTATGGAATTATGGGATTCCAGAAAATACTGGAATTCTGTGATATTCTATGGTAAAAAACACGTGTATTCTCTTGAATTCTCATGACTTCTGAAGATTCTCATGAATTTCCATGAATTCTCGGGAATCCTCATGAATTCTCATGACATTTCATGAATTCTTGAGCAATACAACAAAAAAAACACGACTTCAAATCACTGCATTTTTGAATCACGACTCGGCTCCAGGTTGCCAGGCTCGTTCTGGGGATTCATGGCTGCCAGTTGTGCACCTCAACAATTGGTTTCCTGATGGAAATTAGTGGCCTTCAATGTGGTTCAATAAGGAAAAATAGGGAAAGTGTATGTGTATTATATATATATACATATCATATATCCATGTAATGTAGCATCTTAACGAACCACCCATATTGGTTTCTCCCGTATCATTTCACGGGCGAAATCGCGCAACCATGGTTTATTGAAGTTTATTATGTAGATTCTCTTTCAAATCACAACGAATCGTGGGTGCCACTATGACTTTTGACTCAAGGTAAGCTATGTCAACAAATTACATATTGATTTTTCGGTGGATACCCTCTGGTAAACTAACATAGCTATGGAAAATCACCATCTTTTATAGGTAAATCAACTAGAAATGGGGTATGTTCAATAGCTATGTTAAATACCAGAGGGTAGATGTTGGTTTTTCTCTGAGGCGTTCGCTTTGTGACACTGCTGGTTTGGATTGCTGGAGGCGCAACCTGTAAGGATCAGCTGAGATTGGAGGTTTCAAATTTTGATCCCACATGAAACCATGAATGGATTTATCAACTTGAGCACCCTCCTGAAAATCACTGGAACCTGGAAATCATTGACAAATTTTATTTTATTCGCTTTGGAGACATTAACACCATAAATATCCCCCATACCGCGGTCATCGTGCCTCTCATTTGCATCCAAAGTATTCGCAGCCTTGAAACATTGCAACATTCTACGTGCATTCACCTCTTGTGAAAGTCACATCGACTTTTGAGCCTGCTTAAAGCGCATCTGTAACCTTTTGTTTACCCCCTGTTGATCGAACAGGACACTTTCCTGGAAACCAATGGTCCTACCCCTGGGGATCATCACAAACGAAGATGGAAAATGAAACATCTTTAGAAATCACAAAACAAAACTATTGATCAAGTTTTTAGAAAATAAGATCAATTCTATTGATCAAGATTAGATTATCATCTAGGAAAATGAGAAATCTCCAAATTTCCATCCACAACCCACAAAAATCACGGCCGTTAAACATGGCCCCGTAAAGCCCGCGTTCAGCGCCCCTCCTCCGCGCGGACTTGCCGGATCAGCCTTCGATCGCGGCAGGGGTGATCTGCAAATATGATCAGATATGTAAAATAATGCCCTATATATATATCTATCTATCTATATATATATAGATATATATATATAGATATATATATATATCTATCTATATAGATATATACATATATCTATATATATATATTTGTTAAATACTTGTTCGGTTATTGTTATATTGTTGTTAAATTATCTCTAAAAAAATAACTTAGCAATAACAATAATAATACATAGTTGCATAGTCTTACGTAACTATGAGTAAATATGTGTATACAGTACCAGTAGTACCCGCACGAGGCGGGGCGGAAGTTGCCTTAGGGATATGTAAGACCTTTCTCATCTATAGAACTTGCATGCGCCGTGCGCCAGCCAAGCCCGTGCGTGCGTGCATTCTGCGAAACATGTCACATTTGAAGCTACACTTCGCCCTTCACACTTCTCACTATTGCAAACCTGCACAGATCTACGCATGTGGCAACACCAGATGACAACAATCATGCAGCCATTCCACTGCAATCTGCTACCACAGATTCAAGAAACGCATAGAAATTGCAGAACACAGAGGAGAAACCAATTCGCGCATGAAACGACCGCAGCCGCAACCGCCGCACACACGAGGTACCTTTCATCGCCGGCTGCAGCCACTTTACACGGAAAAACACAAGGTTTCGTGCTCCGGCTTCGTCCCCAAAACCAGCCCCATGCAACATTCATGCAGCCATTACAATGCGTTTCGCAGCATCACGTGCTCTATGCACATGGCAACAGAGCATGACAACAATCATGCAGCCATTCCAATGCGATCCGCAACCAGAGATTCAAGAAACGCATAGAACTACGCACACAGGAACAACCACTTGTTGCAGAACACAGAGGAGGAACCAATTCGCGCATGAAACGACCGCAGCCGCAACCACCGCACACACGAGGTACCTTTCATCGCCGGCTGCAGCCACTTTACACGGAAAAACACAAGGTTTCGTGCTCCGGCTTCCTCCCCAACACAAGCCTCATGCAACATTCATGCAGGTCAATTCTTTTGTGATGTATGGTTATGTAGTGTAAAGTCTCACGCCGCCCTTCATCAAGGTCAGTTCTTTTGTGATGTATTGTTATGTGATGTAAAGTCTCACACCGCCCTTCATCGAGGTCAATTCTTTTGTGATGTATTGTTATATGATGCAAAGTCTCACACCGCCCTTCATCAAGGTCAATTCTTTTGTGATGTATTGTTACGTGATGTAGCCACTCACACCACCCTTCATCAAGGTCAAGTCTCACAATTCTATTTGTCCGTAGCACGGAAGTATTGCTTCCCAACTTCCTTTGACAACAAACGAGAAATAAATAAAGCGTTGTGTGCACGTATTTGTCGATATGACCTACCAATAAGACCCGGTGGAGCTTGTTGGAGCTTTTTGGAGCATGTTGGAGCATGTTGCAGCCTGGTGAGTTCACGGAGTCGTGGTACGGAGTAGGTCTTCAAGTCAAAGTTGAAATCCTGGCATGGAAAAATGATGAGCTGGGCATAGCTGGGCATAGCTGGGCACCATTCCTGAAAACTTAATCTGTTATGATCTGTTGATTACCAGGTGATTACCAGGTGATTACCAGGGCATTGATTTTAGGGAGGCAATATGATTCTACCACTGAGGATGTTAGAAATTCAGCACAGAGTTATGGGAATCATCAACCCTCCAACTGTTGTCCTCAGCATCATCTGCTCGCCAAGTGATGTCAGCCTGCCCAGTTTGATAAACCCCACACACGGCCACACCCTTCCACTTTTTTCTCCCCAGCAAAAAAAGATTCAAACAGTTTTGTTTCCTATTCTGATAGATCTGATCGCCTGCTCCCAGTTTGAAAAATCAGAGTAGGGCTGTCCTCGTGTTGATTTCAACCAAATTCTGCTGGCAAGTGTTCATCAAACACAAACACAGGCCGCACCCTGCCCAAGCCCAAGCAGAAGCCAACCAAAATCGCCTTGAAGTACTCAATCAACTTGTCAAGCTGCTGGGGTTTCAATTCGTTGATTTGCCTCGATGAAACAAAAAACACAACATCCATTCAGGCAGATGGATGGTGGGAGAGTCCTTGGGAACATCCTGAACCACTCCTTCAAAAGGGGTGGGGGAGGCAGTTCAACAGCTGCAACAATATAGACCTGGCATTCAGGTCCCTCATGTCAAACTTGGTATCAGGTCTCAACTAGTTTAGGTGAAAGTTCACATGAAAATCTAATTCTTGAATCAGGAAAAACCATAGCTCCCAATGTATCCCTAGAATTCATCCCTGTTGGAACACGTGGCCTTTGAAGAACCTCCACGGTCGCTTGCAGGCTATCCGGAATCTTGTCCGGTTCCTGGCTCAGTAGCAATGGAATTGGTCCAATAGATATATATATATATATATTGGGGGGCTCGTGAACTATCTATTCTAAACGAATATATTCTTTATCATTGTCCTTTCATAAGGGTGTTCATAAGGTAGGTTGGGCGCCCTGTTTGTCCACAAATTGTCCGCGTTTTTTCTGCTTTTTTTAGCCTTTTTCCACGTTTTGTTTTGCTTATTTCCAGCCTTTTGTCCACGTTTTTTCTGCTTATTTCCAGCCTTTTGTCCACGTGTTTTCTTCCTTTTTCACGCCTTTTGTCCGCGTTTTTTCTGCTTATTTCCAGCCTTTTGTCCACGTGTTTTCTTCCTTTTTCACGCCTTTTGTCCACGTGTTTTGTCCACGTTTGGAACTTAAGATGTTTTTTTTCCATTTCATGGTGTGTGGAACATATTTGTGACACAGTGTGCGTGTGTGTGTGGACAGTATGTTGGCGGATGCCTGAAATATAGTCATGAATCATGTCTGCATGAATGAGGCAGGAATGAACAATCGCATCGTGACATGCGCGGACACAAGTTGCAGACAACCTGCGGACACACGCCAGGACAACATGGGGACACTGATGTGCACAAGTTGCGGACAGTAATGCGGACAAAGATGCGGACACTGATGCGGACAAAGGTGCTGACACTGATGCGGACAAAGATGCGGACACTGACGCGGACAAATATGCGGACACTGGTGCGGACAAAGATGCGGACACTGATGCGGACAAAGGTGCTGACACTGATGCGGACAAAGATGCGGACACTGATGGGGACAAAGATGCGGACACTGATGGGGACAAATATGCGGACACTGGTGCGAACAAAGATGCGGGCACTGATGCGGACAAAGGTGCTGACACTGATGTAAACAAAGATGCGGACACTGACGTGGACAAAGATGCGGACACTGATGCGGACAAATATATGCGGACACTGATGCGGACAAATATGCGGACACTGATGCGGACAACTTGCGGACACTGACGCGGACAACTTGCAGACCAAGCGCGGACAACTTGCGGGCAACTCGCGGACAACTTGCGGACACTGACGCGGACAAAGCGCGGACAACCCGCGGACAACTCGCGGACAACTTGCGGACACTGACGCGGACAACTCGCGGACAAAGCGCGGACAACTCGCGGACAACTTGCGGACACTGACGCGGACAAAGTGCGGGCAACTCGCGGACAACTTGCGGACACTGACGCGGACAAAGTGCGGACACTGATGTTTGTAACATAAGTTTTCCCTTTTTAAATAGATAGTTTCTAAACAGTCATCTATCTATTTGTCTTATTTTGCAGTATCTTTAAGACCAATTGTCCACAACTTCAAGGCCAATTGTCCACAACTTCAACAGTCAATTGTCCACAACTTTAGGGCCAATCGTCCACAACTTCAAGGCCAATTGTCCACAACTTCAAGGCCATTTGTCCACAACTTTAGGGCCAATGTTCCACAACTTCAAGGCCATTAGTCCAATTGCCACAGTGACATAGGCGACAGGGCTTTCAATGCCAATGAACACTGAGCCATGGTGAAAATAAATATGTCAAAGTCAAAAGTAAAAAGGTGTCATTGGTCCAAAGTTCCATGTCAATGTCATCTGAGTCACAAAAGGCAAATATCACATTATATTTTTGATGCATTATTTTTTTAGTTATACAATATATATTATTATTATATATATATATTATAGATAATATTTATGTAATATATAGTTATATTTTATGATGATTAACAAATTATATTAATAGTTAATAGGCTATAAGTTATAGGTGATAAGTTATATGTTTTAAGTTACAGGTTAATTCAAATAATAATAACTAATAATACTGTAGTAATGTATGCTGTATGTTACTAATATGTTAAGTCACACTAATATTACATGATATATTCATGATTCATGACTCATGATTCCATGACATATTAGTATAAGTTGGAATAGTCAACTATTTCAGATTCCCATGTTTTCTCTTCCCCATGATCTCACCGTCTTGTTGCACATGTTCCTCTCTTTGCGTTATTTTTTGTGGACGCTTGCACATGTCACATGTTGTTATTGTTGTTGTTGCTTTGTTTGAATTTTTTTTTTTGAGCATTTGTTGTGTTTTTTGTTGACTTTTGGTGATTGTTTCTTCGTTTGTTTTTTGCACCTTTTTTTGTGGACTTTTGGCTGTTTTTTGTAGACTTTTTGCACCTTTTCTTGTGGACTTTTGGTTGTTTTTTTGTTGGTTTTTTGCATCTTTTTTGTGGACTTTTGGTTGTTTTTTGGTGTGTTTTTTGCACCTTTTTTTGTGGACTTTTTGCTCCTTTTTTGTGGACTTTTGGTTGTTTTTTGTTGGTTTTTTGCATCTTTTTTGTGGACTTTTGGTTGTTTTTTGGTGTGTTTTTTGCACCTTTTTTTGTGGACTTTTTGCACCTTTTTTTGTGGACTTTTGGGCTCTTTAATGTGGACAGGAGGTGCTGGGATGGTGCTGAAATACTTGACGTTTCCTTTGTTTAGAACCTATGCCAATAGATAGTTCACGAGCCCTCCAATATATATATATATATACATATATATGGTAAATATCCAATTGGTTATACAACCTGGTTTATTGTCCATCGTAGATTTATTGGGCCCAACAAAATCCCAATAAACCAGGTTGTATAACCCCCTGTAGATATCTACACATAACCAATCAACCAAGGTTTTTCTTCACTGTTCAACCGGCAATCTTTGATGCATGAGAGTGAACAGTTGAAATATATGTCCCCGCCATGCCTTGTTTGGGCTTGCCTCTTTCTCCTGATGAGGTGGCTGAATTCACTCCGCTTCACTCCAGTGAGCAAACTTGTTTTCCCTTGGCTTCGTCATGTATTTCCTGTGGTAATTTAACATAGCTATTGAAAATGGCCATAGAAATAGTGGATTTTCCCATTCAAAATAGTGATTTTCCATAGCAAACTGTTAGTTTACCAGAGGGTATTTCCTGTGGTTCCTGATCAGAACCAGCATCGTATGATCATGGCACCTGTGGCGGGGGAGACGGACGCTTCACTCCATTGGAGCCAGGGCTGCCTGCAGGAAGGCGGCGAGCCCTGCTGGAGCCACAAAAACACGCTTGGTTTTAGTGGGTAGAAATGTGGTAAACATTAAACATTAGTGAACCCAATAATTAAGCGATATCCCGGATATCCCCAATAATTGATTCTTGGGTATTATAGACCTATTTGGGATGAACGTACTGAAATCACTTTGGGGGATAGCTAGTTGCAGAGCCACATCGCATCTGGAGAACAAGAATAAAGAAATGGCATCTTTCGGCACTAGCTGGAGTTCCTGTCAAGAGGCCTGCATCAAATGCAAACATGAAAATAGATCCTTGGAAAATCCGCATGCCACATACCCAAGAGTGCTGTGGTCCATGTCGGTTGCTTTCTTAGTACACGGAAGCAGCCCTAGAGAAAGCGAGATACGTACGCTTTTGCAAGAGTTTCCTGTAGTTTCTCCATTCTCCGCGGAATCACTGCAGCATCTTCTAGCATCCATGTGAACCGTGTCAGGCCGTGTCAACATGTGCCACACCTGAGATTGGTTTTATCATTTTTATCTTATCTTCGATAATTGGCGCGTGTTTGATGTTCTTCAGATTGTTTTTTCGCCCTGAATGCACCAGCTGATTCGGTCGCAGTTGAGGCCTCCATTTTTCTCATGCTCAGCGCGGGCCTGGCGAAAGAGGTCAAACATTTGGCTGGGACCCACGACCATGGGAGAACATCTCCACGTTCGAAAGGGAGCCCTTCTCATCATATGGAGCTTGCGGGAAGAATTTGGATCTCTTCTGATATAAGTGAGCCGTCAAAAAGTGAGCTTTGAGTCTCGTAGGAGGGAAAAATGATATACAAAGGGGATCCACCACTTTTTGTAGTGATTAGTTATGATTATTATGGATTAATCATATTAATCATATTAATCATAACATATCATAACTAATGGATTACATTGGATTACTATCAGTTTATAATAAACAGTTTATATTAATGATTATTGATGTCAAGTGACGGAAGTTTTTTTACACCGGTCCCCCGATCCCCATCCTTGGCGTAGGCTTGGGCCGCCTCCTTTGGAGCCATGGGCCCATGGGTCGGAGCCGTCAACAAAAGTGAGGGTTGGATTCAACCCCAAAAACCTTGGGATTCAACAAAATTTGCGTCTGTGAAGCCGATTGTTTATTGAATGTATAGGTGTCTCAAAATTAGGGAATTTCACAATTTGGGTTAACATTGCCAAACTTTGAGGCAGTGAAGGCACCATCCCCCACCTCTTCTGTGTCGAAGGTGCCAAGGGTAGTTCCTTCGTAGCGAGCCCGCCAAGCAGGCCTGTCACGTCCCGCTCGGTGGTGAACGCGAAGAACATCAACGGATGAAACCGACGTGGGGATATCAACAACACTTGTATGCATCGGTGTACGCAGAAGTTGGACGTAACTTCATCTCACATGATATGAATCATATTGAATCATACGGGGAGATAAACCATGAGATCAAACCAAAAATAACAAGAGTCAAGTCACTTGGGATCATTTCAGGTATTGAAAGAAAGGATATTTTTAGGACTACCAGTGTCAACCAAATAAGATCATGATCAACGGCTTGGGGATAGAACATGATAGAACTGTAGGAAAATAAGAACATGAACCAAACAAATGGATATATAATATATCTATACAAACCAATGAACATAGGGATACAACTTACAAGAAAAACAAGAGTTGAGAGATCTGATGGGAATGAGACCAACAATGCTGAATGCCAGCGAGGTGAATACAACACAATATAATATATAATATAACCTTCACAGATAGCTGGGAATTGCTGGATCCCACCAACACTTGACCTGCTGAAGATCGTTTCAGGAGAACTTCAGCCGTTGTATTTCGCGTGATGTTTTCACAGTTTTTCACAGTGTCAAAAGGAATGGCTGCAGAACAACCACTTTCGCATCTTTCGCGTGGAGGACTTGTAACTATAGTCAACCATCCTGAAAAAACGCGCCTGCTGCCGTCTTTGTTCTGGCCCGGCGCTGGAGACACCCCCATGTACACGGAGGTACACTCCCTTTTCCTGAAGCAGATTGGACATGCTGAAGAGTGTTAAGGTTGCTGCCGCCATTCCACCGTGCCTGTTGGAATCCAGGCGGATGAATAGCCTCAGGGCTCGTGCAGATCTGGAATGGAGAGGAATCCTGGTGTCATTGTTTTTTTTGGGGGTTGGTCAACTGAATAGCCCTTGTATACTGCCACTGCAGCAGCCAAGGAGCCCCTGTTCATCTTTGCGATAAGCGTGTTTCCCCCCGGCCTGCCGGATTCGGGGGGCAGCCAGATTTCTTGGGTCGTGGGAAGTCCTCAATATCTCTTCAGTTTTATAATTAAATTGGTTTTGTTTTGTCCTTCCTTTCCAATGATATTTGGCCATGGCTCAAAATTCTTGACCCTGGTGGTTGAATAGAAAAATTGGCAAGATGGTGGGTCCATTGGCACCCAGTGTTTTGCACATGTCTAGCTGCAGAAAGATTCGTCATGGGAGGCAGAGTCAGTGTGTCAGAAGACTTCCAGGTGACTGTATGAACCACTCCAGATCACCTATATTTCAGGTCCAGGGACTGATAAAATGTCTCATTAGGACATGACCCATTTGAAGGATGAACCAACCACCATCTATCCAGAAATTAGAGGACCGGATAACCCACAAGTCAACTTCTTCCAATAATGAGCAACAAATGTTGTAGCGGGGAAGGGGAAGGAAGGAAAGACAAAGGAGGTGGTGGAGGATCGAGAAGTAAGACAAGTTGTATGTGAAGAGTTGTGTGTGACAAAGTTGCATGTGAAAAACGGTGTGTTGCAAAGAAAGATGGCGCGCAAAGACCAACAAGATCCAGCCTCGCCCTTTTGCACGAAGCAAATGAAAGACATCACTGTGCGATGCAATCGGCTCTACAGCAATCTCCACACGCAAGTGTCACAAGCATTGCCAAGTCCCCAATGTCACCAAAAATCTTAACATGACAATAGAAATGAAACGTCGCACGTTGCATCAACCCATGCTTTAAAGGGTGTAAACAACATTATCTCCAAACAGAAAAGACTTGACAACACTGCACGGCCGAAGCTACTGCGCACTCCTTGCTGGCGAAGATATTTTTTTCACTGCAACAAATGGTTCTTCACGCATACTCAAAGATATGCACACGCAAAAACATATCAAGCAGAAACACATCTTGCCCTCAAGGAATCTCAGTGAAGGTCATGCGAACAGCGTCGCTTTCATCGCGTGTGACATCCAGCAGGTGCCTGGCAGCAATGCGAGCGACATGCAAAGAAAGCGGTCTACCAAAACATGGACAAAACATCGAACAACTCTGATAGCAAAGAAAGTGGTCTACCAAAAACTTAAGCGCCTGGTTTGCACGTGGGCTCCAGCATCTTGGGCCAGCGCCTGACAGCAAAGAAAAATCAAAAGCCGACAGTCCTACAGCCACAGGCGCGACGACCAGGACGGATGAGAATAGTACCTGGCCGGAAACGTAGAAAATATGCCAACATCGCTTCTAGACCGTTTTGCTCAAACATGCACAAGGCCTCTTCCCACGTTGGGCCAAAGCGACACATGCCAAAACATGCCAGCATCGCTTCTAGACCGCTTTTATCAAACGCGCACAAGGCCTCTTCCCACGCTGGGCCAAAGCGAAACATGCGAAAACATTCCAGCATCGTTTCTAGACCATGCTGATCAAACATGCACAAAACCTCTCCCCACGTTGGGCCAAAGCGACACATGCCGAAACGTGCCAGTATCGCTTCTAGACCGTTTTGTTCAAACATGCAGAAGGCCTCTTCCCACGTTGGGCCAAAGCGAAACATGCCGAAACGTGCCAGCATCGCTTGCAGAACGTAAATGTGCCAGCATCGCTTCCAGAACGTTTTTAGCAAACATGCACAAGGCCTCTTCCCGCTTTGGGCCAAAGCGAAACATGCCAAAACATGCCAGCATCGCTTCTAGACCGTTTTGAACCGAGTGGCTGAATTACTACCTTTTGTTTCTGCTGCGGCGTGGTGTTGCCGATCTGTCATAGACAATAACTTTCACATCGTGTCGTGATACTGTATTATGTGTAGCAGTGTTTGACAATGCTTCGAACTTTCACATCGTGTCGTGATATTATATATGTGAAGCAGTGTTTGACAATGTTTCGATTTCAGCGCTGAGCATGAGCCACGAAAAATTCACAGTCATATACAAAGTTGTGTGTGGCAGATGGTGTGTGACAAACTTGTGTTTGACAATGCCACAAATGCCACGCCTGCCATGCATGTCACAAAGTGCCACGCCTGCCACGCAAGAGCCAGCCCAGTGCCCCAAGTGCCACGCCTGCCACGCGAAACGAAGGTGGATGTCACCAAGTCACCAAGTGACACACCTGCCACGCAAAACGGAGGTTGATGTCGCCAAGTGCCACGCCTGCCTGCCACGCAAAGTGGCGCGGCGCCCCGGGCGACCAAAGCGCGCCCAATCGCGCCACCAGAGCCAGCCCAGTGCGCCAAGTGCCACGCCTGCTACGCGAAACGAAGGTGGATGTCAGCAAGTGCCACGCCTGCCACGCAAGACGAAGGTGGATGTCACCTGCCACGCAAAACGAAGGTGGATGTCAGCAAGTGCCACTCCTGCCACGCAAAACGAAGGTGGAAGTCGCCAAGTCCCACTCCTCGCGCCACCAGAGCCAGCCCAGTGCCCCAAGTGCCACGCCTGCCACGCAAAACGGAGGTGGATGTCACCAAGTGCCACGCCTGCCACGCAAAGTGGCGCGGCGCCGGGCGACCAAAGCGCGCCTAAGCGCACCACCAGAGCCAGCCCAGTGCCCCAAGTGCCACGCCTTCCACGTGAAACGAAAGTGGATGTCACCAAGTGCCACGCCTGCCACGCAAAACGAAGGTGGATGTCACCAAGTGCCACGCCTGCCACGCGAAACGAAGGCAGATGTCAGCAAGTGCCACGCAAAACGAAGGTGAATGTCACCAAGCCACGCCTGCTACGCAAAACGAAGGTGGATGTCACCAAGTGCCACCCACGCCTGCTACGCGAAACGAAAGTGGATGTCAGCAAGTGCCACGCCTGCCACCCAAAACGAAAGTGGATGTCACCAAGTGCCACGCCTGCCACGCAAAGTGGCGCGGCGCCGCGGGTGTCAAGGCACCCAAGCGCGCGGCCAAGCGCGCCACCAGAGCCAGCCCAGTACTTCAAGTGCGACGCCTGCCACGCAAAACGAAGGCAAATGTCACCAAGTTCCACGCCTGCCACGCGAAACTAAGGTGGATGTCTCCAAGTGCCACGCCTGCCACGCAAAGTCGCGCAGCGCCCCGGGCGACCAAGCGCGCCCAAGCGCCAGGCAAAACGATGGTGGATGTCACCAAGTGCCACACCTGCCACGCAAAACGAAGGCAGATGTCACCAAGTGATCCAAGTGCCACGCCTGCCACGCGAAACCAAGGTGGATGTCACCAAGTGCCACGCCTGCCATGTCACCAAGTGCCACGCCTGCCATGCAAAGTGGCGCGGCACCCTGGGCGACCAAGCGCGCCCAAGCGGGCGCCCAAGTGCGCGCCCAAGCGCGCCACCAGAGCCAGCCCAGTGCCGCAAGTGCCACGCCTGCCACGTGAAAGATGGTGGGTGGCAAAGTTGTGTGAGTGAGATGGTGTGTGACAAAGTTGTGTGTGAAAGATGGTGTGTGACAAAGGTGAGCGGAGCGGACGGGGCCGGGAGCAGGATACAGAATCAAAAACAAGAACCCCACACAAACATGTGGGGAAAAAAGATTCAAAACCAAAAAAACATGCCATAATATGCCATAAGTCAGGTGCCAAAGGCTGTATGTATTTTCCAAACCATGCCAGCTGGGCAAAGTTCTTTACTTTGGACCTGTCCGGTGCGGCTCTTCAGCATCGTCAGATTGCTCCAATGTTTTCAAACAAGTGCTTCTATATACTCAAGTAGCCAGAAAATGAAATCCCAAGTGAATCAACACCTCTTCCAGCTGCCATACATCCTTGACACACCATGCATGTTTTCTAAAATTGGACAAAGAAAGTGGCAGCTGGCAGCATTTCGCCAGCAGAATCTAGTGGTTGCCCCCTATTTCAGGGAAGCGCAGCAGCGTTCATGCCTTAGAAGTTCTCTGATGCGAGACGCTGACAACCTCCAAAGGCACAAGGCGCGATTCATGGGGCCGTGGCAAATGAAGCAGTTGCCATCAGTTGTGGTTGGTCAAACTTTGAATTTGGGTGTCTGAACATGGGCGATTTAACCCCCAAATCATGATTGTGTTAGATTTTAGATATTTCAAGTGGGAAAATGATGAAGTGAAGGGACACCCGATTTTCAGACCCCATTTTGAGAATGTTGAGAATGTTGAGATATCCCATGGTGAAATAGCTTAAAAAATATGGTTCGGACCACCTTCTTGTTCAAAAAAAAACACTGGAAGAAGTTTCGTGGAAGCACGTACTGAGTACTGCCAAACGTATCTAGCCAGAGAGAGAGAGAGAGAGAGAGCGAGCCAGACAGAAACAGGTTTCTGTTTTACAGATTTTACAGAAGAGATCGCTCAAATAGATTCAAACAGGTCGTCCATGGGGCAATGGACCCACATGTTCTCTCTGTTCTCGTGACGGGCCCCACCTTGGAGGCTTCTTGGTTCCTGTCTTTCGGGACACATCGAGCGGTACATCCACATCCAAAGATATGTGGAAACGAGACTGCCCATCTGCTTGGAAAATGAAAAGAATGTTTTTTAGGGGTACCTTCTTCAGGTTCCACATCAACTGTCAGGGATTTCGCACCCTGGTCCCTTCTCAAGAATCAAATCAAAGAAAAGCACCATCCAAACAGATTCATTGCTTCCTAACTTAGGCCTTAGTCAAAGAATTTTGATTGGGAAGCAAATCAATCGAATACGATATTCCCCCCATCATCTCCATTTATCTCCGAAGACATTTGAAACTTATATTTCACTATTGTTAAACAATGTTAAAAAGATTTAAACAGAAAAGTTATCGTTAACCACCCATAAATGTTTGGGGTTTTCCATGTCTATGGGGAATCCCCAAAATGGTTGGTTTATAATGGAACATCCATTTTAGGAAACCTCCATTTAACAACATTACCGATTTTGTTTCGCCACCAGGCCATCCATCCCATCCCTGATCCTTGCGTCTCGGACCTGGGCGGAACACTGCACCAGTGCCATCAGCAACTATGGAATGATACTCCCATTAAGCATATCTATGAGCTAATGATTATGTAATGCAATCACTGGGTACTAGTGGCATATTGACTATTCTGCATCAAGAAGAAAAAGAAGAGAAAAAGCAACCAAGAACAAGAACTGCAACACTTGCACATGCATGTCCACTTATCGTCTGAATTGTCCCTGCGAAGCTTGACAGATGGAACTGAAGTAAATGTTTTCAGAAGTTGTTGCTCCACACAAAACAAGCGTTAAACAAAAACGGTGTGCTCTTCAACATTAAAACTGCAGCCAAAGGATGTCACGATGTCTCTTATTCGTCCTTTGTGCCCCAAATGCTGAATTGGCAGTCCGCATGGCCAACTGGTTGAGCGACTTTACAACAGCTGAGATTTCTCCAAGCACCCCAGAAGAACATCGGAGGCAGTTGGAATTTGAGATCATGGTCCCGGCCACAGGTGTAAGAACACTATTATTGTGAAACCAAAACCCAAGATGCGAACAGTTTCAAGCTGTTTGAAGAGATGTTGTTAGTTGCAGAGCATGGCAGCTTGCAGTTGAGACACTTCTTGTGCTCACGTCTCTTGTGTTTCTTGTGTTTTTTGTCCTTCTTGTGCTTCTTCTCCTTACATCAGGCACAAAAAAAAAACTTCTGAAGGTTTTAGGATGGCCATCCAAGGGCAGGGCCTTCTTGTCCTTCTTCAACTTCTTTTCCTGGGATACACCGAGAAACCAACTGCTTCGATTGTTCAAGGTACACAACACCAAACCTATTCCCCCGCCTTGTCGGACTTGTCATGTTTCACTTTGTCGGATTTCTCCGACTTGACTTCCTTGGCTGAACTCAAAAATGGCGCCTCCGCTCCCTCAAAAATTGTGATGGCTGGGAATTCCGATTGGAAGTTGCTCAAAAGCGTGTTCCAGCAGTTGGAAATGATATGCGTTCCAAATGGAATGGAAAGAAGAAAAGCCGTACCTCTCCAACGCCGCTTGCTGCAATGTGTGATTCAAATTTGTAACGTGCAGATTTGCCTTGGATTCGCAATCAGAAACAGCCATCCTCTGAGTCCTTGGAGAAAACACATACGGCACATCACGGACCTTCCTGTCGCTCCGCCAAGCATCAACCTTCTCCTTCTTTTCTGCTTTCGCTTCCGCCTTCCATCAACATGCGTCGGGTTTGGCATAACTGGGAACCTGGGAGCATTGGACCCAGCTCATTTCCCACAGCAAATTCGGAAAGCATGGACATTCTAGGCGATCCCTTTTTTGAATCCCCTAACGTTGTCTATTCTTGTTCGCTCATATTCATATCCCGGGTTGGTCCGATTTTTTGGGACTACTTCCCATTTTTTCCAATTGGTCACATCCAAAAAGAATGTTTGCTCGGTCCAAATCCCATGCAGTTCATGCCGGGCCTTTTCAGCCTTTTCGATCTTGGTCTTTTCAATGGGCTTCGAAGTCTTTTCAATCTTCTCCTTAGCCAAAGGATTGGTTGCCTGTAAGTTTCTTTTCTTGGGGCCCTTTTTTAGGTGGAGAACAAGATCAGAAATCACAAAGATCCCAAGCTGTTTGATCAGCCCGTGATCACTTCCATCTTTCAAACTGAGAGCAGCGAATCCAACCAGTCTGGAGTTCCGAGTATCAACCGATGTTTTCACTCGGGGGATGTCGGCCCGAGTGAATCGGACAAAGACAAAAACTTGTGCATCATTTTGCAGGAAGAAACTATGTGGAGTTCAAGTGGGAAGAGACTAGAATCATCTAGAATCATTTTCCACTAGAGCTTACAGTCCCCAATTTCAGATCCAAGTTGAGGTTCCATCCACCCACCACCAGGCCATATCCAAGCTTCGGGTTTCTCAGGCGTCTTCTCAGGAGGGACTTTGGCCCGAGAGGATCTTTCGGTTTTCACCTGGAGAGGATGCAGAAATACCCATCTACTCGTTGGTTGAGCAAGTCCTGCAAGGTGGTGTGAGCTGGTGCAAGGTGCTACCTTCCAAGTTATGTGCATAAACCGAGTTACAGTATATCACTATAGACATATCCACTATAAATATCATAAATCACAATTAACCAAGTTATTAACCAACCTAGCTAAATATGGAGCAAACCCTTGAAAAAACGAAGCAACGATCTTCACCTGACCTTGGAGTGCAAGCCAAGGTTCGGCTAGGACTCACCCTGGGTCCATCGATTTTACATCCGGATATTGCAGTCGAGTCTTTCGCTGTTCCTTTCCTATCTTTCCTTGAGTTGATGATAGTTGATGCATGTATTTAAGGATCAAAACCCAGGTGAACTGGGTTTCACACAGTGATTTCACATCCTAAAATCAATCAGAATTCTTTGTCTGTGATGGTGTTCGGCCAAGCAACTTTGGGGATGCAAAAAAAAAACGTCGTAGATGGATTTGGGTGACCACCAATGTGACAGTTTTTTCCCCACCTGCCAGGTGAGGGTTGTTAGATTTTATGTCAGTTGCCTGCTCCTCCTCTCCTCTCCTCTCCTCATCTCCTCTCCTCCTCCTCGTCGTCCTCCTCGTCGTCCTCCTCGTCCAACTGCGACCCTCGACGCACAGTGTTCTCTGCCGGACCTCAACCACGACCATCCCCGCCCAGTGTTCCCTGCCGGACCTCAACCGCGAGTATCCACGCCAAAAGATATGCCACATAGAGTGCCAGAAGATATGCCAGATAGAATGTTAGAAGATATGCCAGATAGAATGCCAGAAGGTATGCCAGATAGAATGCCAGAAGGTATGCCAGATAGAATGCCAGATAGAATGTCTAGAATGCCAGAAGATATGCCAGATAAAGTGCCAGAATGTTTGCCAGATAGAATGCCAGCAGATTTGCCAGATAATATGCCAGAAGATATGCTAGATAGAATGCCAGATGGAATGCCAGAAGATTTGCCAGATAATATGCCAGAAGATATGCCAGAACATCTGCCAGAAGATATGCCAGAACATCTGCCAGAAGATATGCCAGGTAGAATGCCAGAAGATATGCCAGATCGAATGCCAGAAAATATGTCAAGATAGAATGCCAGAAGATTTGCCAGTAACAAAATGTATAAATGTCATGGTGGGGATCACACGAAGTAAAGTAATTCAAAAGAAACAACCAGTCTGTCGGAAAATTCATGGGGTCTTGACTAATAGTGATGTTGTTCAACCACGAGATTATCGGACCGGTATACTGATGGGCCCCTTTGGCAGTGCAAATATGTTTAATTCACTGGATTCCCGAGGTAGATAACCCCCTGCAAATTCGGGCATGCATCATTCAAAAAGTATCTACTCAAAATACACTTAGCCTCATTAGCCTCCAGCAAATTAGATATGGAAAATCCACCATCCAATGTGTATATATATATATGTGTATATATATATGTGTATATTATATTATATCTATATATAGTATCATATACATATATTATCATATAAGTATATATATATACATATTGTCCTATATACCATTTCCAATGGAAACCATGGCTTTTCTCTATATCGAATGATCCTTATTTACTGCAGGGTAACTGCACTTAGCACATACCCTCCGGTACTTGAACATAATTATGAAAAATTGTCCATTTACTCATGATTTACTTTACCTTATCAAAAATTATGATTTTCCATAGCTAATATAGCTATGTTTCTATATTAAATTACAAGAGGGTACGCCCCGCACCTTAGCTTCCTCTCGAGCTTCTCTCGCCGCTTTCTCCGCCCTTTCCTGTAGCAACTGGGCGGCTTCATCTGCCTGAATCAATGGGGATAATGGTTTTAATCATCATCATCATCATCATCATCATGGTATATATCATGATCATCATCATTCGCATATTTTTGATGGTTAGAATCAGTACGATTCCATATGTTTGATTCAAGCAAGCTAAAATCTCAAACAAAACAAAGAAGAAAAACTATAGAACTGTCAAAACCACCAACCAGTGGGATATGGCTTGGGTACATCGATTCTCAAGCTGCCCACAACTGGGAGAAAGTATGGGAACCATCAACCAGGCTACCACTGAATCCGCAGCTCGCACCTTGCGGGCTTTCTCTAACTGCTCCATGGTCTCTTTCTGCAGTTGTTTGTGGGCTTTTTCCAGCTTCACATCGAAGGCAGCACCCTTGGATTCGCCCTGGGAGATGAGATAGCTGGTTTTTGCACTCAGATTTTTTGACATACATAGGTATGTGTGTGTGTGTATGTATGTATGTACGTACGTACGTACGTATGTATGTATGTAAGTATGTCTGACTGTCTGTCTGTCCGTCCGTCCGTCTGTCTGTCTGTGTGTACGTGTATATATATATATGTATATAATATATATATATGTATATATATATGTATATATATATCGTATGTATGTATGTATATATATATCGTATGTATGTATGTATGTATGTATGTAGGTAGGTAGGTAGGTATGTATGTATGTATATATATCGTATATATATATACATATGTATATATATATATCGCGTGTGTATATAATATATATATATATCGCATGTATATATATATATATACACGCCTCATGTATGTATATATATACCGTATGTATATATATATATAGATATGTGTGTGTGTCGTACGTGTATATATATATATCGAATGTATGTGTGTATATATATGTGTATATATCGTATGTGTGTATGTGTATATATATTTATATATATATCGTATGTGTATATATATATGTGGTATTAGTATTATCATCATTAGTAGTAGTATAGTATAGTATAGTATAGTATAGTATAGTATCGTATGATATAGTATAGTATAGTATAGTATAGTACAGCACAGTACAGTATAGTATAGTATAGTACTACAGTATTAGTATGAGTATGAGTATTAGTATTGGTATTAGTATTAGTATTAGTACTAGTATTAGTACTATTTATTCTTATTTTTTGTTATTTATCATGTATTATCTATTATTATTACTATTATTCACTATGATTAGTATGTTTTTATATGTAATTGGTGTAGTTCACCACTGGCCAGGCAAAGGAAAGTAGCATCTACTTCCGTGTTCAGATCAGCGGTGATTCATCGTGGCTGCAATTGACCAATGACCGAAATTGACCATTGGTTACATCATGATGGTCATTGCCTTTATCACCACTCTAGCTGCTCAAACACCCAGACATGATTGATTCAGAGCCTGTATTTCTTGCTTCAAACCATGTTTTTGTTGGTTCTATATAGTTGTATATAGTTTTATCAGCTAGGTAAGGTACTCCAATTTGTGTTGCTTAAAAACCAATATCTTCTATAAATGTCACGCTCATTTTCCCAGTCTCCATTCTTCGCCCTCGAAAGCCCAGCGTTTGACCTCACTGACCTTGATCTGTTTTGAGCTCTTCGAGGAGCCCTGCGGTGAGCCACGAAATCTTTGAAAGAATAGATTGTGGCTCTCAAGTTTAAGATTTCTTGGAAGAGAAATTCCAACTTAGTAGATATGTTATTAGATGTTCTGTTAGATTTCTTATTAGATTTCTTATTAGATTTCTTATTAGATTTCTTATTAGATTTCTTATTAGATTTCTTATTAGATTTCTTATTAGATTTCTTATTATTACAGTAGATGTCTTATTAGATTTCTTGGACTCTCCAAGATTTTGGAAGAATCTAAAACTTCCATTTTTGTTCAACTCCAGTCCAAAGGAAAACAATCTAAAAATCTGAAGAGTCCTGCCTTACTGAAGGCTTCCATGGCCATTTCGAAGGCATCCTGTGGCCCGACTTCCCAGCACCATGGGGACCCATGGTCCTGAACTAGAACCAGATAATATCAGAGAAGAGGAACCTTGCTTTGAATGCGGAAAACAACTGTATTCCATATCCGCCATGTCGCTTCAGTCCAGCTCTTGGTTTTCCTTCACGGGATTCTCAGCAGCTTCCGCACCCCAGCCGTACCTTGGGCCGTTCACGTTTCTTGTACTGATCGTTCTTGAGCTCGTTCAGCTCTTTGCTGAGCTGCTCCTGGGCGGAAGAGAAATCCTGATGTTTCATGATTTTATCATTTTGGAATTGTAGATGGTTCATCCCAGGAACACTGAAAAAGCAGTCACTTCCACCCTTTCAGCAAATCTCTTGGTCTTAAGTGGCGACAAAATGAATACTAATACATTCAAGGATGGAAGAGGGAAAAACATCACGGGCAAAGGAAGAAGTGCTGTTCATTTATTCAAACGAAATTCGCAGTTCCTCCAACTCCCCATTCCCAATCCGTCCCAATCCTGTTTCTTCAAGTCTTGCTGAATCTGCTCTGGATCTCTCGTTTCCTCCTAGGTATGGAAGGTCCAAGGCGGTAGGACAGAACATGTTCATGGCGCGTCAAGGCTAGACACTTTCATGAACCAATTGGCCACTGTGACAGATGCCTGTTCTGCTCACTGCAACAGGAAATCGTCGCCAGAGTGACAGAGGCTTTAAAAAGAAACAGGACTCACAGCTGAAAGATACATATTAGATACATATCATATTAGATACATATCATGTTAGATACATATCATATTAGATACATATCATATTAGATACATATCATATTAGATACATATCATATTAGATACATATCATATTAGATACATATCATATTAGATACATATCATATTAGATACATATCATATTAGATACATATCATATTAGATACATATCATATTAGATACATATCATATTAGATACATATCATATTAGATACATATCATATTAGATACATATCATATTAGATACATATCATATTAGATACATATCATATTAGATACATATCATATTAGATACATATCATATTAGATACATATCATATTAGATACATATCAGATACATATTGGATACATATTAGTCATCATTTTAGCGCCAATTTGGCCAATGTATTTCTTGATTTCACCAGGTCATTCCACTTGGATCGTTGATGAATCACAGCGCCTGCCAGATTGGCTCATCCTCTTCCTGTGGCCAGGCACATACATTGCCCTCCGCGAACATAGCTATATGCAAAATGGTGATTTTCCACAGTTTTTTTGTGAACAACCGCAAAATAAGTACTCCGATTCAAAAGAGTCTATGAGTCTATAACTTATCTACCCATATAAAATCCCAATGGAAATCCCCATTTTCTGGGTGAAATCTAATACCATTAATACTAACCATAAGAAATCGCTGGCAATCCACCAGAGATCCGCCATATCGTGACCCACCCATCGTGCTGCGAAGAAACCTGGGCTGGTTTGTTCCTTCTCTGCTGGAAGAAAGAGTCAAAGGAACCAAAAAAAAACGAAGCAGAAACAGAAAGTAAACCCCTAAATAGCAGCTACATATTGGTGATATATATATATATATATGGTACCCCCCCCTGGTACCTACCTTTCCTTGATTTATACTGTAAATTACAGTATAATTTGCTTATTTTCATATGTTGAATTTGATAGGTTTTTTATATTGAGCTTCTTGAGACATGAGTTCAGACTTGAGTTCAGACTTGAGTTCAGACTTGACTTCAGACTTGAGTGTCATAGTCTCGATTCCTGCTACCCAAGATCCAAGATCCAAGATTTCCAGAAAGCTTTTTATATTGAGTTTCTTGAGACATGAGTTCAGACTTGAGTTCAGACTTGACTTCAGACTTGAGTGTCATAGTCTCGATTCCTGCTACCCAAGATCCAAGATCCAAGATTTCCAGAAAGCTTTTCTTGGAAATCTTGGGATAAACCCAAGATCCAAGATCCAAGATTTCCAGAAAACTTTTCTTGGATGCACTTGCAGAATCTTGGATGCACCCAAGATCCAAGATCCAAGATTCCCAGAAATTTTTCTTGGATGCAGGCTGGAAATCTTGGATGCACCCAAGATCCAAGATCCAAGATTTCCAGAAAACTTTTCTTGGATGCACTTGCAGAATCTTGGATGCACCCAAGATCTTGGATCTTGGGTTTATCCCAAGATTTCCAAGATGTCCAAGAAAAGTTTTCTGGAGATCTTGGATCTTGGATCTTGGATCTTGGGTGCATCCAAGATTTCCAGCCTGCATCCAAGAAAAATTTTCTGGGAATCTTGGATCTTGGATCTTCGGTGGCAGGCTTTGAGGCTTGAGTTCAGACTTAAGTTCAGACTTGAGATCAGTGTACACATGTGTAGACAGAAACTCTCCGACAAACAATGTCCGTGTGCCTCGGTCTGAGCTTCGCTCTTGGCTTGTTGAGATCTCGTATCCTCGTGTCATCGCATCCGGCCTCATGTCGATCCCCGTTGCCGGAAGTGTGCTTCTGCGCGACAATCAGGCCGTTGTTGTCTTGTCGGTGGCACAGGATGGCGCGGCGGCTCCTGGGGGACCTGGTGGGGGACCTGCAGACAACCTACAAATGCTGCTGAATCAAGTCCTCGCCGGGGACCATGCAGTACATGAAAGTAGACAACCACTTGCGCGAAAGCACCTAGCGGCAATGGTCTGCAACATTCAGAAAGGACTCCGACTGGCCCCTGTCAGATTGCTGGGCAGCTGGAGTCCTGACGCCTCACGAAAGCTCCTACATGCCCTGGCTCTCCCCAAAGTGATCCGTCCCAAAAAGGAGACTGCCACAGCCTCCCAACCTGCGCCTCGGCTGATTGGACTTCAGAACATGTGTTCCATGTCTTGAGTACACTAACACTCGTTATTTTCTCGGGGCCGAAGTCGCCTTACGTACTTTGGTTCTCCGCGCGTGATTATACAGTTACGAAGACATGTTCGGTATGATCATATGCCTTCTGTCATTTCTCGCTCTCTCAGGTCTTGCAGCTGACGAATGGTACTTCATCCTCGTTGACGTCGTCCACGTCTGACTCTTCCTCTCTGACTCTGACTCCTCGTCGGCATCAGAAGAAGAGCAATGGCAAGGAGTACCGAACCCGTCTTTAGGCGTTGCACCTGAAGTTGATACTGAGTACGAGTACGTGCCCAACCCGGCCCTCAACATTGCCCCCCCCTCGCCTGTAGGTGGCGTCGTGGACAGTCCAGAGGAGGTTGCAGGATCCAATGGGAGCGCAAGTGTGGCATCTTGGAATGAGGGTGTGCTGGGTGCCGGCAGCGCAGGAGAGCAGGACAACGGGCAGACTCTGGAACGTCCACTGAAAATCCAGAGGTGCAGCTTGTGTCATGACTTTGATGATTTGTTGGAGACGTATCTTGAAGCGGCGGACGAGTTGGAGAAAACACAGCAGAAAGTGCTGGAGTTGCAGGCCATTTTAGCATCGCAGCAGAACCGTACAGGATAGAGGGGTCTGCTTCGAGCCTGCGAGAGCGGCTGAGCCAGAGACATCGGCGGCGGATGAAAAAGATTGCGCATTCGCGAAGACACGGAGCACGATGCAAGACACATTGCCATGTAACCTTTGAAACAGGGAAGGGGAAGGTGGGAGGATAAGTTCGAAGTGTAGCAAACTTAATAAGTTTAGACTTGGTTTCAAACTTGGTTTCAGACTTGGTTTCAGACTTGGTTTCAGACTTGATTCCAGACTTGAGTTTATACTTAGTTGACTGTGTCTGCCAGCACTCGTCTGCTTCGTTCCCATTGCTTCTGCATATCCATCTCTTCTGCAACGCTTCTACGCTCATAGTATCGTGCCCCCTCTGTGCGCCTCGCTGGGTCTAGTCTCTCTGTGTCCTCACCATGGCGACTGAGATCATCGATGAAGCGATGCGGGTCTACGGTGGGAAGCAGTGGCGCTTTGAAAGTTTGGCGGCCCCGCGCTGTGAATCCAAAACAAGTGCCAGCATCGAGAACCCCATGAGCATATCTGACTTCTTCTCTTGCTGTCGTCCACTCAATGGTCTCAGAGCAGCTACAATGATGTTAGTGGATGTGCAGCAGGATGTGGAGAATTGTGGTTCTGCCGAAAATGTTGCAGCGGTCTGCCAGGAGCAAAGGATCGAGAGTCTACCAGCTGCATTGCAGTTTGCTCATGCCTTACCAGCTCACTCAAAGGTTGGGTGTATTGCCATGGAGAAAGGCCACGGGAAATTGGATGTAATCAAGCTTGTGACTTTCCAAGACAAGATGGCGATCCGGGACGCCACGAAAATTCCTGCAGGATCTGCCTACGTTCCTTTCTCTCGTCCAGGTCCGTGGGCTGTCAAGAAGGCTTTCCAATCCTTATTGGACCGCCTGCCTGGACATCATGTGCACTGGGGCACAGTGACGAGATGGGAGGCACAAGCGAAGAATAGTGCAAGCTCTTCATCGACATGGTCCCCAGACACTGACACTTTACTCCAAGGCGTGGCCTTTATCAATGACCATGCGCCTGAGACGGATGCCAACAATGAGCAGTATACATGGATTTTACTCAACATCCGAGAAGATGCGGAGAGTCCCATTGCTGGTTGGCCAGAAGGCAAAGTGAGGATCATGGCACAAAACAAGTCCAAGGCTTCCAATGGTGCCACATTGCAGAAGGGCTTCCCCTTGACCACTTTCTCATTGAAACCCTTCTTAGCTGAGAAGTTATTGCCTGTCCTGTACCCACTTTTCGTCTGCTACGGGGTCGTAGCTTTGGGCTGGCCCGGGGTTGGCAAAACTCCTGCCTTGATTGCTGTGATTCTTGCTATGGGCAGATATCATATCCACAGGTTGCAAGAAGAAGATGCTGTGCCAGGATGGAGAAGAGCCAAGTCACTTGATAACTTTCGGCATCAAGTGGCCAATGTGTACGAGGGCATCTTCCTGGACGACCCCAACCGTGAGAATGTCTCCATGGCCGACCTCAAGTCCTTCTTGACTGTGGAAGAAGAGCAAACTACGTCGGGTCGCTACAATGACGCAAAGCTCACGAGGAATTGCATGAGAGCTTATGCGTCGAATGACTTGGACCGTGAGGATGAGCCATTAGATGACTCACGCATCTTCATCACGGGCGAGGAGTTCATGAAGATGACCAGACGTCTTTTTGCAGGGGACAAGCAGGCTGACGTCCTCGCTTGCTTGAAACGCTCCGTGGTTTTTCTTGTGGGGCAACATGCTGTCTACCTTCGGCTTCCCAATCAGGATCCAGAGGCCCCAGTACATCGAATCCAGGTGGATGAGCTGCACAAAGACCTCCTCTCCGAAAAGGACAAGCCGCTCTATTCCAAGTACAAGCTCGGTATCGTGGAGTATGGCCCTCAGTGGGAACAGGAAACCCAGCAAGAGGTCCGCACAATCTCTCTGGGCATGGAAAAGTTTGCCGCCGGACGACCGGAAGTCTACATCAAAGATGCCAACGAGAAGATCGAAGCCGAGCTGTGGCGCGCCCGCCTTGCACAGTCAGTCCGTCTCTCTGACAGGCCAGAAGGAGAATCGTCTCAGGAAGAAGAAACTGTTCTGCCACCTCCGCCAGTCATCATTCCAAATCCGGCCTTGCGCTGCCATCGGATTGGGCAGTTCCGCTATCCACCTGCCAAGCGTCTGAGAACCAAAAGTCGACCAGAGGAGGCTCCTGCAGATGGTTCATTAGCCGACTTGGAAGCCTTGGCCCAGGCTGCTGAGATGGATGCGGTAGAAGAGTGGCAAGAATCTACTGGTCCAGATGGAGATGACTTCGAGGCGGACACAGAGGCTGCAATCTTCCTCCATGAGTGAGCCGGGAATGCCGTCGTGTGGCATGTACATATAGTACAATATGGGGAGCGACATCTGCTCACAGTAGCGGGCGATAAAAGGAAGCTGTGCGTGTTGCTGTTGGGAAGACATAAGCAACATAACATAGAACGTGTGTACGTGCTTGTCTTGCAACAATCATGCCATCCCAGCAGTTGGCAGCATTCGACGGGTAATATAAACATATGAAGGAGCTTGTGTCACTTCACTGGTCCAATGTGGTCATCGCATACTTGTAACCGATCAGCATTGTTATGTTTTCTTCTACCAGAAGCTTTTGGATCTTAGAGAAACAAGCATTCCCATAGTAGAGAGTATGGCGCCGCGCTTCAACCCCATCATTGCGAAGAAGGGCAAGACACGGCAAGTTTTGAAACGGCCTGCTTACCTCAAGCCAAAGAAGAAGGCGAATTGGCAACGAGTTCCTGATGTTCGTGATCCTGAAGCTGTGAAGCAGGTGCGGGGGGATCGAGACTCATGGAAAAGGTCATTGCCAGAGCTCTTGACATGCTCGCCCCGTCCGTTAGTGGAGCTGTTGCGAAAAGATGGTTTGCTACCTCGTTTGGAAGGGTCCGTTTGTCCTCGCTGTCAGCATGGAACCCTGGGGAAGTTGGCTCCTCAGAGACAGGGCGGCCCACCGAAACATAGGTGCAATGCCAAAAACTGTCAGGCATATATCAGTCCTCACTATGCCCATCCTTTGTTTGTGGACCATTGGGGCAAGTCACATACTCCACTTTCAACGCAGGCAGCCTTGCTGCTGCTCTTGCTGAACCGTGTGCCACATGCAGCCATCCACCGCCTTATGTATGTGAATCACAAAGCCATTGAAGACATGCAGAAGAGGCTGTATACACTACGTGAAGCTTACGTCCTGGAAAAGGAGAAGGAGATTTGCTTTGGACGAGGACATGAATGGGCAGATGTGGAAGCTGACGAAGCCACGTTTGCCAAAAAGATTGTTCAAGGGCAAGTCCAATGGGAGCAGTGGTGTGGCATAGTGCAGCGAGGCAAGCCGGGTACGCTTGTGCTGCACCGCCTGAAACCTCCGCTGGCAGCACTGCGTGCTCCGGGCCCGGGAGCAGTGCGCAAAGTCGAGTGGAAGCCAATTGCCAAAAAATGGCTGGAGGGAAAAAATGTGATTCTACACACAGATTCTGCGAAGAGTTACCGGGCACAAGTTCCAGGTATGTTACACGACCGTGTCGTACACAAGAAGACACGAGTAAAGGTGGGCAACAAATTTCGATGGGTGGCTCCGAAGTATGTCGAGGTCCAAAAGCATCGTCTTCCTGGCGGCAAAGTCATGCAGGTGAAGTCCGGTACGCAGATCGTCGACCGATGCTGGCGTTTTTTAAAAGAACGCGTGACCTTGAACCAGCAGGCATGCGTCGGGGCTCGCATGCTTTGCATGCAATTGAGATCGGGCCAGTACGAGTACTGGAATCGAGGAAAAGACCTGTGGACATGCACAGGCGCACTTGTACAGTGGTATCTGGGGTAGATTACCGAGTGCGAGTGTGCGATGGCCAAAAAAAGGATGCTTCTTCTCTTCGCTATATCGTGGGAGCTACTGCGGTTGCAGGGGTCTTCGTCGAACCGCAGGCAAGTGCCACTCTTTACCTCAATATAATGTTATGCCTCAACAGCTTCATCCTTTTGAATCCACCCTTCCTAAAGTGTCAAGCACGTGAACCACGTGGTTCGTGCAAAGTACTTGCTGTAGTTTGCCCAAGTGAGAACTTGTAACGCAGCACTTTGTGCAAAGCCTTCATAGCTTCATCCTTTTGAGCCCACCCTCCCTCAAGCATGTGACCGTGATTCGTGCAAAGTACTTGCTGTAGTTTGCCCAAGTGAGAACTTGTAACGCAGCACTTTGTGCAAAGCCTTCATAGCTTCATCCTTTTGAACCCACCCTCCCTCAAGCACGTGAACCACGTGGTTCGTGCAAAGTACTTGCTGTAGTTTGCACAAGTGAGAACTTGTAACGCAGCACTTTGTGCAAAGCCTTCATAGCTTCATCCTTTTGAACCCACCCTCCCTCAAGCATGTGACCGTGATTCGTGCAAAGTACTTGCTGTAGTTTGCCCAAGTGAGAACTTGTAACGCAGCACTTTGTGCAAAGCCTTCATAGCTTCATCCTTTTGAACCCACGCTCCCTCAAGCATGTAACCCACATGGTTCTTGCGAATGACTTGCTGCCAGCACAGATGTAGTTACGAAGAAAGGAAGGAATTAACAGTAAAAAGTAGGTATCAGGGGGGGGGGTTAGCATATATATATATATATTAGGTTATATTAGTCATGTATTCGTCCCACCAAATCCCTCTAGCTTCAGCCCTACCCACCTTGGACTTCTTGGACCTCAGGAGACAAGACTTTGACCTGGATCTTGCGAAGGTTGACATAGCATGACATATCTAATCTATCTAACTATTAGTAACTAGAATCTGTGTATGTATATAAATATATACGTACATATACATACGTACATATACGTAGGACAGTTACCAATTATATCTTGGCTTTAGATTTAGTTGCAGCAACGGCAAAGGAATCAAATGATATGCTTCATGATAAAATAGATTTAGCCTCTGGTTATGACATTGCCAGTTCGCCATGGAAAGATCCACCATGCTATTAAGAACGGTAGTCACCATCTATTTCTGAGGGCCATCGAAAAACCATGGCTATGTTAGTCATAACCAGAGGCTACCTTTCATGCAGGTTCCGAGACCCCCGACCCGCCATCTTTGGACGGTCGCTTCGAGCCTCGGGATGATGACGAATCGAAGCGAATCACCAGGTGATGGATACGCCAACAGATATGATAAGAAGATATTAGAAGAATATGATGATAGGTTATAAGTTATGATAAGACTAATAGGAATAGATGAATATGATGAATATGGACATATAAATGTGTATATATATATATGTATACATGCATATATATATATATGTGTGTGTGTGTGAACCTACCAATGCAATCAATTGTCTATATCATGCTATGCCAGTTGCCGGCAAAGATCGGCAAAGATTAGAGGCACATCCCCATCAGGGCCATCAGGGCCGCCGAAGCCCGCCTTCCGATTCCTTCTTCGCCCCATTCTTTGGAGGAACTGCGCGTGAAGGTTTCTGCAGTTTCCATGGTGGTATCAAGCATAGATTGGACCCTGTAAGATAGGTGAAGCTCTTAGGTGCCATATCGTTCAACTTTAGGATATACCCATTCGTTTCGTCAGTGTGTTGCTGCAATGACGGGCATTGCTACTTTCAATATTATATGAATAATGTACATAATCCCAACCAACGTGAACCAACTCCTAGCTCATTAGCAAAAACAGTGTTTGTCAAATTTTCTGCACCCCATCTATATCTAAATCCAGGTTGTGGACCGTTTTTCTGCAACCTCATATGTATGCATATATTATTTACATATACATTACATATGTATATAATTGCACACACACACATATATATATATCATATGGTTTGTAGACACAAATATGTATAGATATGGTCTCCACTGTTTGCTGAGTTCTTCGCCATTCATCAACATCCGCATCCGCATCCGGTGCCTAGAGGAAGTTGTCCATCGGCTGGTTGGAGCTTCAGCCATCCCTCAACGAAAGCGTATGAGGCTTAGCTGTTTCCCATAGATATATCATAATATAGAGGTATACATATATATATATATATTTATTATACATATATATATATATTGTATATTTACATTTGCAAATTGAATATCAATATGACTACCATAGTTTATTCTAGGCATAACTATGTCAGCATCAACAGATATAGATATGTGAATATAGCTAACATATACTTAATGTTGGCTGCCTAATAGTAATTACCCCCCCTATTTTTTTTTTAGGGGGGGGGTCAACCTTCCTATAATATTTTTTGGGAATCTATAGCTGGGATCATGATATGTATCTGATAGATTCTCCATGGTTTTGTTGGGTTTCTGATAAATTCTGAATGGATTTGGTTGGGTTTCTGAGAGATTGGCGAAGAG
>CAMXCT020001301.1:0-17504 GCA_947184155.2 Cladocopium goreaui
TACTCGTGAGTCAAAAGAAGGTGAACTGGCTGACATGGGTTGTGTGCTGGCAGAGAGCTGCGACAGCTGTACTCATGAGTCAGAAGAGAAAGATGAGCTGACTGACACAGGTTGTGTGCTGGCAAGGAGTTGCGACAGCTGCACTTGTGAGTCAGAAGTAGTCAAAAGTGAACTGGCTGACACAGGTTGTGTGCTGGCAAGAGGTTGCGACAGCTGTACTTGTGAGTCAGAAGTAGTGAGAAGTGAACTGGCTGACATGGGTTGTGTGCTGGCAAAAGGTTGCGACAGCTGTACTCATGAGTCAGAGGAAGTTGAAGCGGCTGACATGGTTGTGTGCTGGCAAGAGGTTGCGACAGCTGTACTCATGAGCCATGGTTTTGTGGTTTGAAGTGTGGAGATGAAGTTGGACTTGGTGACAGTTCCAACTTAGAAACACGTTTTGTTAATGACCCCAGCCGAGACTTGTGTGCCACTGTACCGATGAAAGTCGTTTTGGTGCGTGCACATGATTGGTTTGACGACCACAGTGAGGTTTCGGTTGAACAGCAGATCGAACCTTATTTTGAGTTTTTGCGACCTCTGCTTTCACAGGTCGCTGACAACACCGATGCTTCTTGGTGGCTTCTTGACTCTGGTGCATCCACAAGTGTTTTGGCTGAATCGAACTTGTCAGCCTTCAGGTCAGTGCTGCAGGACAGTGAGGGGTTAGGTGGCTACAAAGCTGCCAATGGATCCTCAGTCAACATGTCAGGCACTGCTGAGATTGGAGTACAGATGCACATGTCAGGCACATCAGGTGATGATTGGTGTTGGAAGAAAGCACGTTTGAATGTTTTGGTGGGTTCCATCCGGCACAACATTTTGTCAATCACTTCATTGGCAGATTCGGGATGGAGATTCACACAAGGTCCGAAAGGTTTTGATTTGTTTCATGAGAAGCTTGGAATGCATTGTCTTGATGTTGCTTATTTTGCCAATTGTCCTTGTGTTCGTTTGTATCCCAATGTTGATAGTAGTAGTGCATATAGGTCTGACTTGACTGTGAGTGATACTCGTGACTTTTCTGTCGCAGCTGTGTCTGGAGGAGACGACAATGAACTGGCACGTCACCGAAGACAGGGACATATTCCATTCAATCCGAACTGTTTGGAGTGTGCCAAGGGTCGTTCCGTTTTGCAGCACAGAAGAGACAAAGGTGACAGGAAAGAGGTTTCTATTCAGGCCGATTTTGCATTCCTCAAGACATCAGGCGAGATCGCCACAGACGAACTCCCAGGTTCGGTGAAGATCCTTGTGTTAACCGAGATGATGTCAAGGTGCATTGGCTATGTGGTGGTTGGAGAAGATGTCGAAGCAGCCAGGAGACAGATTGTTGTATGGCTTCAACATTTTGGGTTGACTTCGAAGGCAGTCTCCATTGATGTCCACACCGATAGCGAGAGGGCAGTGGGAGAGATCATTGGATCCTCCACTGGTCGATACACGTTCGCTATTCGGAGAGCCGCGCCACAACAACATCGATCGATTGGGTCGGCTGAACGAGCAGTTAGGGAATTAAAGGAATCCTTTTCTGTACTAAGGGCTGATCTGAATGCGCAAGGGTTGGATGTCACGTTTTCACATGAGAATTTGGTTGACGTTTTGACGTATTTGGCTTTGTGCAACAACCATTTTTCAACATCACGAGGTTCAGACAGAAGTCCATTGGAAATGGTTTCAGGAAGGAAGTTATCCAAACCAGTTTCGACTTTGTTTGGTGCTCAGGTTTTGGCAGAGATTCCTGATTCAATTCGGCAGCATTCACCACTTTCAACAAGGAATGTTGAGTGTACCTTCATTCACATGGGATTGGAACGAGGTCCAGTTGTGCAGGGTCTCATTCGTGTGGATGGCAAAGCTGAGTTGATGCGTTTTGTAGCTAGGAACATCAGGGCTATTTCACCTTTGAGATGGGATTTGAATTCGGGACAGGGTGTTTTGACTCAATTTGACACTGGGACTGTAGGTAGTAGACCCCAAATTGTGAATGACAGTGGAACTGCACCAGCTGATATGAGTCAGCTACCTCCTGAAGAGTTGCGAAAGTTGAAAGGCCAGAGTTTGCCGGCACCTTCACAGCCCAAACTTGTCTTGCCAGAGTCCAGCAGTGTGAAGAAGAAATCTGGTGAGTTGCGTTTGGCGCCAGCAGTGCCATTGGCAAGATCGAACGTTGTCGTGACTCCACAGGAAGTTCCAGCAGAGCCGTCTCGAGTTTCTGTCACTCCATCTCCTACGTCACCAGCAGATACTGCAGATGTAGCTATTGGTAGTCCTGAGGGTTCTGAAAGAACTTCACCTGACGTATCACGTTTTGAACCGACTCGTCGATGTCCAGCATGTGAGAGTGGCATGGAAGTACCTGGTATTAGGCACAACAAGGAATGTAGGAAGCGTTTTGCTGAGTTTGAGGAACAACGGAGAAAGGAAAGACGTGTTGAACCTGCACTCTCTCCGGAGAGCCCTGTAGTTGTACCCCAGGTTCAGGTACCAGTGGAAGAGGTCGATGATGATGAAATGGTATCAACACCTGAGTCCGCTCGGCGACAGCCGGAAACACAGGTTGAATACACCAGAAGGTTTAAAAGAAAAGCTGAGACCGACCGAGAACAGTTGGAAAGAGAGATCCGTGAAGATTCTGAGGAATTGCTTCAAACAAACATGGATTTTGATTGGTTTTGGGTTGGTAGTGGTGAGCCTGTGTTGGTTGCGAGTTTGGGTACACTTGAAGGTCCAGCGTCGTTTGCTCCGGCAACGTCTCCTGAAATGTTTTCTGGTTCTCTTGATTCTGTTTGTTTCAATCGAGGCAATGAGCATGATTTTGTGAAGATGCGTCTTGGAGGTCAGGATGTCTTGGTTTGGAAACCGGACAGCATCATAGATGACCAGAGTTTGCAAGAGCTTGATTTGGAACAAGGTTTCAAAGGTATGCAAGAGGAGGTTAGGAACTTGGAACACTGCAAGACTGGCCGCATCATCACCCAGTCAGAACTGGACGACATGAAGAAGGCTGTTCCGAACCTTCGTTTGATCCAGTCGAGGTGGGTTGCAGCTTACAAAAGCAGTGAGAGAGTTCGAACCAGGATTGTTGCGAAGGACTTCAATCGTGGCTCCTCAGCTAGATCTTTGGGATTTAGTAGTCCTACCCCTTCGATTGAAAGTGCTCATTTGGTGCTTGCAATGGCAGCGACACGGAAGATGCTTTTGCGTGCATTGGACGTGAGTCATGCCTTCATGCATAGCCCATTGGGAACTGGTGTACATGTTGTCTTGAAAATGCCGTTGTCGATTAGCTTTCCATCAGGTGAAGCGACCTACTATTTGCTTGAAAAGGCATTGAACGGATTACGTGATGCTTCACTGGCATGGTTGCAGCTTTTGACATTTACGGTTGAACATGTAGGCCTTTGGTCGGATTCGCTGGAACCATGTGTGTATGGTGGACAGATTGTGAAAGATGGTCATGAGATTGGGTTTTGCTTGTGTGTGGTGTATGTTGATGACATCTTGTTGTTGTCGACCACTAAGGAAGCCGAGGAACATGTGGTTGCAACTTTGTCGTCTGTAGTGCCTGTGAAGACAACTGGAGAGATCGGAGAAGAGGGAGGATCCCTGACCTTTATTGGTCGTGTTATCAAAAGAGAAAGAGATTCCTCTGAGATCACTCTGGGTGTCGATCCACATTATCTTGACTCTACGTTTCTGGATTATGGTGTTACTCGTGGGTCTGAGAATGTTCCTGACATTTCGGGACATCTGGAGAAAACACTCACGGATAGCAACTTTCAGAAACCTTTGTCAGATGAAGCATACTCACGCTTCAGGAAAGCGTTGGGAAAATTGCTTTGGTTGTCACAGGTGCGTCATGACTTGAAGACATGGATGTCTGTTCTTGGGACACAGCAAGCGAAACCGATGCACGGAACTGAACAAGCATTGAAAGCAGTCTTGAGATTCTTGTATGTTGACATGCATGCATGCTTGTGTTTACCGAGCAGAGATGAGACCATCATGAGTCAGGTTGATGATACTCAACTGAGATCAGTCCATCTTCATTCTTTCAGCGACGCTTCACATGCGCCGTACCGTTTCAACAACCGCAAAGGTGTTAGCGGTGGAGCTGTTTTCTTTGAGAGGTCTTTGGTAAGGTCTCTGAGCCGACAGCAACAAGCTTTGAGCTTGAGTTCATGTGAGGCAGAACTTTATGGTTTGCAATCAGTGTGTCAGGAAAGTGTTGCGTTTGGAAGACTGGTTCACCGTCTTCTGTTTGCACTTCATGAGATCGATGAGCCAGAAGAAGTTGTGATTTGGCTGGAGAGCGATTCAAGCTCCGCATTGCAACTTGTGAGGTCCATGGACGTGCCACGACGTTCACGACATATTGAAATAAGATTGCATTGGTTACGAGAGCAGATGAGAGAGGGTTTGTTGAAATTGAGACACAGAAGTGGTGTTGAAAATCCAGCAGATCTTTTCACTAAATGCTTGAGTGCTAAAGCTTTCTATAAACATCGTTATGCTCTTGGGATTGTTGTACCAGATGGTTTGACAGCTGAGTTGGCAGAACTTCGTGAGCTGAGTGTGTTGCAGCAAGTGTTGACTCAGGGTTCTTCAATTGCGATTGTGGAACTGTGCTGTTCGGAACATTCGAACTTGAGAAAGGTCTGTGAAGTTTCGAAGGTCCCATACATTGGTGTAGTTGCTAAGGTGCAGAGTTCTGGAACGTTGAGTCGTGTAACTGTTTGCATTCGACAGTGGAAGAATTCGTCATGTCCACCTTGGGTGCATATTCATGCATCGACTCCTTGTGGAAGTGGAAGTCCGCTTCGCAATTTCAATCCGGACTCAGTTACTGAAAAGGACCAGGAATGGGATGAGATCATCAACGCGATTGGTGGTTACTTCAAACATGCAGACTCATGTTCGTTTGAGCTCCCAGAACGAAATACCATTTGGTCCCGACCTGAGACAGTGAGTCTTTTGCAGAGTTTTGACATGAGGCATGAGGCTTTGGTGAGGTTGTGCAAGACTGGATGTCAGAACAAGGATGGTATTCCGATTGGAAAGACATTGAAGTTTGTTTCCAGTTCAGCTTGGTTTGCATTAAATCTTCACTCCAAACTTTCTACATGCACATGCCAGACTCATGCAGAACTTTATCAAATCAACTATACTGAAACAGCATTTTACAACCGAAAGTTGGCAAGATACATTTTGATTGCGGTCAAACATGCTTCGAAGAAGAAGAGTTGAATTTTCGTTTAAAAAGGGGACCCTGTGACTGTGAGAGAGAGAGAGACAGAAGTTGACGTCACGTTTCATTTTTCTTGTTTTGCATTTTGTTTTAAACAAACGTTGCCAAAGACAAACAGGAGTTTTCACCATGTTTCATCTTGTGCAGAGTTTTGTTGCGCGATGCTGTAAGATGCAGTGCGTGTGCGCAGCGCAGAACAATCTGAAAGGCCACTGATCCTATCACGACTGTGATAGCGGTTCGACACTTCGTTTCACGTTCTAAGTTGATTGCTCCTAAGAGTTTAGCCACGGTCTAATATTTTTTCACTACCGGACGCGGTTTGGTTTGCAGCCATGGCCAAGTCTGGATGGACAGATGAAGATGAGAAGGCTTTGCTTGGTCTTCTTCAGAAGAAGTGGCACAGTGAGAATTCAGGGTCAGGCTATGCAGCCGGATCCAGTATTTTGACTCCTTTGGAGAGTCAAGGAGCAATGACAGATGGAAGCAAGCGACTTCGTGAGGCTCTGGATGATGATGAATTCGATGTGATTTCTTCGGCAGCTGAACCTTTGAGTGCACAGTTGCCTGTCATGCCTATCCCAATCTTTCCTGGGATCGCCGACAAGGTTCTTGATCAGCTTACTGCTGATTTGGTGCCTGAAGGCATGAGTTTTCGAGATTGGAGCAGAACGAAGTTTGCGTTTGGAAAGTTTGCCAATGAAGGCAAAACCTACCGTGAGGTATATGTCGATGATGAGATGGCAGGATATTGCAAATGGAGTATGAATCACCTGGGAAACAAGAGTACAAGTCCAATTGCAAAGGATTGGTATTCTTTTCTCTGCGCATGCAAGGTTGTGGAGGACTCTGGAAAGGTTGGAAAGCCAAAGGGTTGCTTCACTGGAACTTCAGTGCAGAGGCAGCTGGGTGATTGAGAATATCTTCATTGGTGCAAAGACGAGGAAGAGAATATGAGCTGGTTGTTCATTGGATGGTGAACAACGGGACAATTCGTACTATATGTATTGACCTGTCGAGTTTGAGCGATATGTGCTGAATTCTGGATGGGTTACAGCGTATACCTATGGAATGGAGTTCATCTCAAAAAGGGGTGTGAAAATTTGACATCTGTGGTGAGATGAATCCATTGGTCTTTTCTGCATTGGAAGAAGTGAATTTGGTTTTCATCTTGATGATGAGCTCAACCGTGATGGTTGACATCGTATTTGCACGTTTCATGTTTTGCACGTTTTATTGGAGATGACGAAACCCAACAACGATATACTTTTCGTCTTCTTTGAGTACTTTGATTGCACGGAGAACATCGTGAGGATTTGAATTTGTATAGTGACATGGAAAATCAAACTATTTTCCATACCTTTTGCATTATTTGTCGTCGACGAACTGCACGAAGGAATCGTGAGAAGATCGTAGAATTCATTTTGTGACTTCGGAAGAAGGAACTTTGTTTGACATTGATCGGAGAAGTTTAGGTTGTTTTGTCTCTCAATGATGATAGCGAGAGCAACGTTCTGAAAGGCATTCAGAACTGGAGTTGCTAACAGATCTGAGGGAGACATCATGAATCATGTTTTGGTGCTTGAAATGTTTCAACGTTTTTCAAACACTCAAACTTATTTAAACAAACAAACCATGTCTTGATGTAAAGACTTTTTGTGAGGACATGTGTTTTTGATCGCTTTTGTGAAGTTAGCAGAAAGATGCTGACTGGCGACTCCGCATCATTTTGTGTCAAGGCGTGACACACCAACAAGAACCATAGCGACATGAGCAAGATATGTTTCTGTTGCTTGTGTGTGTAAAAGTGGCTGAGCTCTGGGAGTGGTTGACTTGGTTGCGTGGACGGTCTTAGTGAGTTAAGGACGACGTCCTGGACGCTGACCCAAGTAAGTTTCGAAGGCTGTCGGCCTTCCGCAGGAGTGGAACAATGAGCACTCCAACTGATTCTGCTGTTGAAGTCCACATTGCACACTGTAGAGCACGAGTTTGGACTTCAATTTACCGGCCTATTTATTTGACGAATCCACCCTTGCCTTACATTCAGGTAACAAGAGGACCTGCTGCTCCATCAGGAGTTCTGTTGTTTGAAACACCTCTTGCAGAAGGTTCCGACGACGATCTGGGCCCTGTATCGACCTTAATTAGGTTCAGACAAAAACGCAGTGCACAAGATCTCAGACGATTGCTGCTATTAGGAACTGGGTTCAAATTACAATGACTGCAACTGTGGCGTTTGACCTTGGACGCAAGTTGGAAAGAGGTGCTCCTCTTAGCAGTTCCATTGCAGGTGGACTCAAACATGTGTTTGCAGGGAAGACCACTTGACAGCCTTGCATGCTAATTACAATTCAACTTTTGCTGCGATTGAATGTGTGTAACGACCTGGCGGAAGCCATGAAGGGAAAAAAATTGCAGGGAAGACCACTGGAACTCTGCACAACAGGGCTGGACCTGTGCTCAGATTTTTGCAGTGGTGCCGAAACAATGCAATTATTCCATTTCCAATACTTGAGAGGAACGTTTATGCATTCATGGTTGATGTTGGACATTCTGCAGCGCCTACGTTTCTTCGATCGTTTTTGGTTTCCCTAGTCAGAGAGTGCAGGGTTGTGCAAGGGAATCCTACCTGACGAAGAGAAGGTTGCAGCAGCGCCCACCATTGAAAGTGGAGCACGTTAAAGCCTTGGAGGTTTACGTTGCAGACATGGTTGGAAGCTCAAGAGATGTTTACGCTGTAGGTTGTTTCTTACTTTGCATTTACATGAGGGCTCGGTTCAGTGACATGCAACATATGACAGACATCATTGCAGATGAAGTGCGAATTGATGGACGTCCGTGTGGCTACATTGAATCCAAAGTGACCCGTTCAAAGAGCGCATACACAACTGAAAGGAAGACAATGCTCCTTCCAATGGCAGCGCCTTTAATTGGAGTAAGTGGACGGAATTGGTTTGCAAAGTGGCAGCAAGCCAAACTTGAATGTGCAGTTCCGCGAGGAGAAGGGTTGCCATTGTTGCCACAGCCAGCTGCAAATGGATGGCTGAGAATTCCAATGACAGCTGCGTCTGGGGGCGATTGGTTACGGAAGATTCTCATTGCCCACAACTTTCCAAAGGATCAAGTTGACCCCATTGGAACCCACAGCTGCAAGGCGACGTGCCTGAGTTGGCTGGCAAAGGCAGGGGTTGACTTGGCGTGCAGACGCCTGTTGGGGTACCATGTTGACCCCTCGACAAAGACATGCCTTGTCTATAGTCGGGGCGCAGTTTCTGGGCCGCTGCGGGAATTGGATAGAATCATTGGCCTTATCCACAACCTTGAGTTTGATCCAGACAGCACGCGCTCAGGGTACTTTAATGTGCCCGTTGGTGGGCGTGCTGAAGTCATCAACATTGGAGCTGACGGTGAGACAGATGATTCAGCCTCAGACACAGAGGATTCGGAAGTCGAAGAGCCCGACGAAGAGGAACACCAAGCTCTGGAGTCTGCGGTAAATGATATCGTAGGTGAGTGGAACGAGCATTCGACGCTAGAAGGTCTCATGCTTGAACAGGAGCCCACTTTGTTCCAGAACAAAAACACCAGCCTTCCATGTTTGCGCAGACGAAGCTGAGATGCATTTTCGATGTGGACGAGAAATCACCTCTAGTTACTCCAAGGTTGATGTCAGACCCAAATTCTTTTCACCTCAATGCCGCATGTGTTTCAAGCAGCAATCACTCAGCGGAAAAAAATTCTGTCAACGGAGAGTCATGGGCATGTGTTGTTTGTGGTGTTGTGCCACGATGGAGATCACTGAAATTTGAAGTGACAGTTACGAATGTATTTTTGTTTCATCTTTTGTGAGGGTTGTTGCAATTGAAATTGACTGGTGATTGGGGCACACCTTTGCCTTCTTGAAAGTTCTGCGCTACTTTCACATGTCAACTGGACTGCATGTCGTTGGACAAGCAAATTGATCCACTTGGGATCTTGGTCACTGGACCATTTTGGACGGTGCTGTGCCGTTATATATTGCTCCAGCTACCCATTTGGGGTAACACAACACACATGTCAATGGACAATCCGCAATTCTGAATGGCTGAGTTGTCGAGGTATTTGCCAAATAAGACTGTGATAGCTTTTAAAAATACAGTGTGATGCTGCGATGCTGAAGGTAAGGTAGGAATAGCGATTCCAGTCTTTGCCAACTTTTCAGAAGCAAGATAGATCCAATCACTTCCGACGGTTCTCCCTTATTTTTTGCTCTGATACCTGAAGGTCTCCCTGCTGTGCCATGTCACTGACTGACAGTGAACTGAACTTCAGGTCTAGGTGTCTTGCCCTGGGCTTAGATGAAGCCCTTGTGACAATGCTGGTTGACAATGGGATCAATACCATTTCCAAGTATGCGTTTTCATCCAGTTACATACCGGGGATGACAGATGAGACACCGTTTACAGATGCAATTCAAGCAGCAATGGGCCAGGCACCTACAGTTGGTGAGCTTGCAAGCCTCAGAAGACTTTTTCATGAATGTTATGCTTTGACTGCTTCAGAGTTGAAGGCCCATGCAGAAAGAGTTGAGGATGCTCCTGTTAGGAAATTAGCCCAGCCGGAAAGAGCAGATCGACTGAAGAAGCAACAGAAGAGGCTCACTGGAATCAAAATAACCGGTAAGCTGGAACCTTCTGATAGACTTGTTGATCGTTGTCAAAACATGTATGATGAGAATCGTTTGCATCATGTTGAGCTTCAGAAATGCACAAGCAAGGAACAGGAAATCCTCAATGTGACGCAGCGTGAAGACAGACACATCACTGTAGATGGGTCGGGGTCTGTTAAGATCAAGGACAAAGAAATGAAGATTGAGGCGGATATTTCAAACGACATGCTCTTCAGGTTGTGCATGATGAGGCGTGTTCTGGCTTTGGACCAATGTAACATTTTAGAATATGCAAAGCATGATGCATGGGTCGAGAAAATCCTGGATTGTCGACTGGAGAGCCCTCCAGAAGGCTATCAGAGGATCACCCTCCAACAGATTGTCAACGCTGATAAGAAGCTTTTTCTCAAACTCGCCGAATTGACGCGCAGTGGAATCCAGGTGACAGCCAACGGCCGACCAGTTGATTTGGTTTTTGAACAAGCCATGCACCACCCAGATGTTTTGCACCTTTTGCAGCCAATGCCAACTCCAAAGGGAGGATCAAGTTCAGCCGCACCCTCATCAAGCAACACTGCTCCACCGCAGAGGCCTGGCCCATATACCAGACCACCATCCAAAGGAAAGAGCAAAGGCAAGTCGCAGGGGTCTTTGACAATCAAGATGCCACAGGGACTTGAACAAGGTGTCCCTGGGACGCGCAATGGCAACGCGATCTGTTTTGACCACAATTTAAACAAGTGTCAGCTGCCCGTGAATCGTGGGCGATGTCGCAAAGGATTACACATATGCTGTTTCCGTGGATGCTTTAAGCAGGACCATACATATCAGACGTGTCCATCGCACAAGTCCTCATCCTGACAACGAGTTGTAGAGGACAAAGCAAAGCAAAGGCGAATTCAGTAATCAGCTTGAGGATGAAACACCCAAAATGGGGGGGCGCAAACAAGTGCCCACAGTAGAGTCTCTTAAGCAAACATTGCATGGAGCTATGCCAACGGTTAAACCTTTGGTCATTGAAATATGTGCAGGTACCGCTATGCTGAGCCGTTGCTTCCAAGAAGTCGGGTTTGACATCATGGCCGTCGACCACACTCATAACAGGTTTCACCCTCTTGCGCACATTTGCAACCTTGATTTGACCTTGAAATCTTCATGGGAATTCTTGGAGTATGTTGTCAGAAATTTTCCAGTTTGCTTTGTCCATGCCGCCCCACCGTGCGGAACTTGTAGCCGTGCACGTGAGATCAACCTAGGTGGATCCAGCCAGCCGAGGCCACTACGATCTGAAGATTGTCCGCATGGCCTGCCTGACCTTAGCACTGAAGAACAAGCCAGGGTGAACGCAGCCAATTTGATATATCAACAGTTGTCCGCCTTCTTGATCATGTGTACAAAGATGAATATCCCTTGGGCCATCGAGAACCCAGCACGAAGTTATCTCTGGGATACTGAATGGATGAAAACCTTGCAGCAGTTCGCAAAGTTTTACAATTTCATTGCCTGCGCCTGGGGCGCAACACGACCAACAAAGAAATCATTCCTCAGCACCCTAGCAGGGATGGAACGCTTGGTAGCTGAATGCCCTGGGGATCACCAGCATGAGCCTTATGGACGTAAAAGAGATGACCAGGGTCGCATGATTTATGCAACAGCAGAAGAAGCAGCATATCCCAGAGCGCTGTGCCTTCAAATTCGCCGCATAGTTCAGGAGTCGTTGAGCCTTTTTCCTGAACATCAACAAGCATCACCGGGTTGTGTTACCCAACATGCAGCAGGAAGCTCAGCCTTGAATGTTCAGCCCAGGGGCAAACGCATGCCCCCACTCATTTCTGAGTTTGTAGCCTTTCAAACCGTTGAAGCCAGTGATCCGCCACCATTGGGTGCCAAGTCATGCCCGACTCAGCCTTGGCACCACTTGCCCACTCATGCAAAACTGCTGTCTATTGAGAATGTAAGTGGGGATGGTGGTGGTATAGACAGCAAAGACAGGACAATTAGATATAGGTTTGGAATCTTCAGGAGTCCCAAACAATGGGTGGACGATGCAGTCCACTTGCAACACCCGTTTGACCTGTATCATGCAGTACCAGATGTCCTATTGCGTGTGGTCTTTGATGTTTTAACATTAGGCCCTGCCGAGATAGCCCTGAGACGTGCAGCCACCCTGAAGAGGTGGGTAAATATAGCCCATAAGCTTGACAAAGACGAGATCATGTTGAAACAAAACATGGAGCCTGGAGTGGAGTCCATTCTCAGGCCTAAGCGCATTCTACTTTTGCAGACCCTTGCCAGTGAGTTAGGATGGCCTGACAAGCACCTCTTTGAAGAGATAACCAATGGACTTAAAATAGTGGGACTGCAAGAGCCGTCGGGTGTATTTGACCCAGAGCCTAGACCACCTGCTTTTTCACCAGAGTCGCTGGATGACGCAGCCAAGTTCCTCCGTCCTGCCATTTTAGGAAAAGCCAAATCGGCCACTGTAGATTCGGATACTCAGCAGCTTTGGGACATTACGTGTGAGGAAGCTTCCAATCTACACTGGATGAGAGGGCCTATCCCGGAGTCCGAAGTTGCCAAGGGGCACAGAAAGCCCTGGATGCCTGTAAGGCGGTTTGGAGTTTGGCAAAGTTCGGGGGACAAAATGAAATTGCGCCCAATTGATGACTATGCTGAGAGTAAAGTAAATGGGGCATATGGATATGCACATAAGCTCGACTTACGGACATTAGACCAGATAGTTTGGGTAGGAGCAGCCATTGCCCGTGCCCTGCTGACCGGGCGTGCCACTTTCCATCTGAAAGATGGGACTACTCTTGATGCACCTGTACATGAGACTTTTCTTGATGCCGCGAATGGCCAGCCATTGATAAGCGTCTTGGATCTCTCAAATGCCTATAAGCAATTCGCACTCCACCCTGATTGTAGGAGGTACTCAATCATAACCCTTAAGCACCCCAACGACCATTCCTTGCAGTGTTTTGAGGGGCGCGTCCTTCCATTTGGTGCCACCGCTTCCGTGGTACACTTTAACCGGTGTTCCAGATTGCTGCAACACATTGGGTACCAGCTGTACCTGCCTTGGAGCAGTTACTTCGATGATTTCCCTGTAGTAACCCCTGCCGTGCTGGCGCATTCCACTATGCGCACCATGACCGCCATGTTGGACTTGCTTGGGTTTGAGTATGCCAAACATAAGTTGCAGCCTTTTGATACAAGTTCCAATGTCCTCGGGGTCAATGTGGACTTTGGACAAACTTCGAGTGACAAAGTATTGATAGGCAATAAATCAGGGAGGATAGAAGAGGTTACAGCTGCACTGACAAAGGTGCTGGAAAATGGTACCCTGACCTCCAGGGAGTGCAGCCGACTGTTGGGACGTTTGCAGTATGTTGACTCATTTGTTATGGGTAGGGATGGTAAGCTTGCTTTGACAGAACTCAGGAATAACGTCCGTTCCGATTCCAAACTGATTCACCTTTCGCCAGAAGCCAGAGAGTCTCTGGCTCTAATGCTTAGGAGACTTGGAGAGGGGAAGCCACGTGAGTTGCCTTTCTCACACGAGAAACAGCCTGTTTTGTTATTTACTGACGGAGCTAGTGAGGGCGACATCAACACTATTGGAGGGTTGCTTTTTGCTGATGGTGGTTTCCGTTACTTCTCTTGCCATGTCCCTGAGGGCATGATTGAAACCTGGAAGTCATCCTCTAAACACGTCATAGCGATGGTGGAGCTTTACAGTGTCATAGTTGCCAGGTTTGTTTGGAACAGGTATCTGATGGGCCGCAAAGCCATTGCCTTTGTTGACAATGAGTCGGCCAAGGAAGCTTTGGTGAAGGGTTCTTCCTTCAATGCACATTTTAGGACTTTGCTTTTACAGCTGGAAATTGCAGAGAAAGATATGAGGTCGTGGCTTTGGTTCTCAAGGGTTCCCAGTCACTCCAACCCTAGCGACGGCCCCTCAAGGGTCTCTTATGGAGATTCTTGGAGCTCACCGAGATGCTTGAGGACATTTGAAGCAGTAAAAGCACGTTGCTGCACCTTGAGGGTTTCGTTGTCAATAATCAAAAGTTAGGACCTGCGTGTAAGTGGGGCTGATGTGGGATCCAAACTTTTTCGATGCAGATGGATACATACAAATGGCATGTGTCATTTACGGGATGAGTGCAAACTGTGCACACTGGTCTTTTTGGATCACCATTGGATACGACACGTTTGATTTCCCCACGTGAAGAAAAGTGTGAGAGCTGTCGCATTCAATTTTGTTCAGTGATGTCCACTGTTGTCTTGGTTTGCATGTTTCGTTTTCAGTGACGTGTTTGGCGAATGCGCGTGCGTATCCGAATGATATTTAATATGTATATATATATATATGTATGAATAGTTATATGTATATATGTCCTGATCTGAACTATAAGGGTGTTCCCCCCATTTTGTAGTTCCCCGTAATAGGAACTATTTACCTGGTTTTGGATATGTGAATATCCACAATGGTACTTTGAGTTTGGCTTGCCCCAAAAGATTAATTGTGCAAGGCACCATTTCCTTTTGGGGTTAAAGCAGCGGAACTGTGTGAAGCGCCAAACGAAAAAAAACAGGGGGAACAACCTGTTCACTTCACCGGTGATGTTTACAAACAGATGGTTTGTTAATCTTGCATACAACCTCTTTGAATTTGTGATGATCACAAACATGTGGTTTGAAAACCTTGGAATAATTTCAACATCTTGAACAGATTAATATTTGTATGTTTGTATCCGTTTTGGATCATAGGTGGACACGGGGATTGCATGGGGTCTATCCCCCATTACAAAAATTCACCCCCCCACCCACACCTATAGGTAACCTTGGTTAGCATTGGAATCCGTGGATTCAAGGCCTTGGCCACCTGGAGCACTTGGCTCTTAACGTCCCGAACCGTTTCCGTCCACCTTAGATTTGGTCATTTGGACCCTCCTGTTCCTTTGTGTCACCTACCACTATGCAGTCAGATTTGACGTTACTTGCCACAGGCATCAGCATCTTCCTCCAGTACTTCAACAGCTCCATGGAGCAGGCCGACCGTAGCGAATGGACGCTTCACGCTACAAGGTGCCAGCATATCGAAGAAATCCTCAAAGGATGTTCCATCATCCTTGAATGCTGTGGACAGACCCCATTTTTGAGCAGCATTTACAAACTCTGGCAGATCAGTAGCAACGCAATGTTTCTTTTTGAACAAGAATGGTGGCCGGATCAGCCGAATGAATCGGCCCTCAATATTGCAACGCCAACAGTGGCACTTAAATTGTCCGCACTCTTGCGGCCTGGATGGCGTGAGCAACATCATATCATTCGACTCTCCACGGCTTCACTTGGCACTCTTCGAAATTGGGTCATCGATTTCTTCGACGAACAGTTACATCGTGAAAATCTTAGCATCATTCAAGATGCACTCTTGGTGATGCAAACTGCAGTTGACCTATTTGACCTCCATGAAGCAACACAAGTGCCTGACGCCCCCGTTGTACCTACGGATGATTTGCCCATTGAGTCCACAGTGTCCGCTGGGAACTGAAACTTTACACCATTTCTGGGATCACCATTCGATCCGACTTGTTCGCTGGGCTGATGTGGGATCCAAATTTTTTCGATGCAGATGGATGCATACAAATGGCATGTGTCATTTACGGGATGAGTGCAAACTGTGCACACTGGTCTTTTTGGATCACCATTGGATACGACACGTTTGATTTCCCCACGTGAAGAAAAGTGTGAGAGCTGTCGCATTCAATTTTGTTCAGTGATGTCCACTGTTGTCTTGGTTTGCATGTTTCGTTTTCAGTGATGTGTTTGGCGAATGCGCGTGCGTATCCGAATGATATTTAATATATATGTATATATATAGTGACCGCCCAAAAGATAGAATATTTTTCAGTACCAGACACGCGAGTGAGAAAATTACCATCGGCCTCCCACTCGAGAAAAACACCACAAGATAGAATATTAATATAGAATACTCACAAAAATTCACAGAACACCCCCTTGAATATTCTATCTTATCAGTTTCGTGCATGCCTGTGCAGAAAACTACTGATGATTTTTGAAGCAACAGGACGCTAAGTCAACATGCCAAGTGGACTCCCTCCTGCCACGGTTATATATCTATCTCTCTCTATACAATATTTATATATATATACACATATCTTGGAAATCAACACACAAGCATTTCCACGCAATGGAAGGCTTCCACATATATAATTTGGAACCATGACACGCCAGGGTCTCGAAAATATTCTATCTTGTCCGTTTTCGGATTTTTGAGCCTTACCAAAGCTCAAAGAATAACATTAAACAATTGAAACGCATTGAAAAACAATGAAACATGATGAAACAGAGAAACAAGGAAACATGATGAAAAAAAACAATGAAAAACAATGAAAAATAATGAAAATAGAAAAACAACAATGAAAAATGATGAAAAAAACAGGAAAAAACAATGAAAAATGATGAGCAAAAGAGAAAAAAACAATGAAACATTATGAAAAAGGGAGAAAAAACTGAAAAATGATGAACAAGAGAGAAACAACAATGAAAAAATATGAAAAAAATGACAAAAAAAATGAAAAATGATGAAAAAAAGAGAAAACAACAATGGGAAAATGATGAAAAATGATGAAAAAAAGAGACAAAAACAATGAAAAATGATGAAAAAAAGAGAAAACAACAATGGGAAAATGATGAAAAAATAGAAAAAAACATGAAACATGATGGAAAAAAAACAATGAAAAATGATGAACAAAGGACAAAAAACAATGAAAAATGATGAACAAGAGAGGAAAACAACAAGAAAAAATGATGAAACAGAGAGAAAAAACAATGAAACATGATGAAAAAGAGAGAAAACACAATGAAAAATGATGAGCAAGAGAGAAAACCAACAATGAACAATGATGAAAAAGATAGAAAAAACAATGAAACATGATGAAAAGAGAGATGAAAAAAACAATGAAAGAAAAATATAAGGAAAATGATGAAAAAGAAAAACGAAAACACTGAAAAATGATGAAAAAGAAAGAAACAAACAATGAAAAATAATGAATTATGACGAACGTGTTTTTTCATTGTTTTTCTCATGTTTTCATCATTTTTCATTGTTTTTTCTCTCCTTTTCATCATTTTTCATTGGTGTTTCTCTATGTTTCATCATTTTTCATTGTTGCTTTCCTATTTTTCATTGTTTTTTTCTCTCTGTTTCATTATTTTTCATTGGTGGTTTCTCTCTTTTTCATCATTTTTCATTGTTTTTTTCTATCTTTTCATCATTTTCCCATTGTTGTTTTCTCTCTTTTTCATCATGTTTCATCTTTTTTTTCATATTTTTTCATTGTTGTTTCTTTCTTTTTCATCATTTTCCATTGTGTTTTTTCTCTATTTTTCATCATGTTTCATTGTTTTTTTCTCTTTTTCATCATGTTTCATTGTTGTTTCTCTATTTTTCATCATGTTTCCATGTTTTTCTCTATTTTTCAAAATGTTTCATTGTTTTTTCACTTTTTTTCATCATTTTTTCTTGTTTTTTTTTCT
>CAMXCT020001301.1:17604-82990 GCA_947184155.2 Cladocopium goreaui
TTTTAAATTACTTTTCATAATTTTTCATTGTTTTTTTTCCTCTTTTTCATCATTTTTCATCTTTTTTTCATTTTTTTATTATGTTTCATTGTTTCTCTCTTTTTCATCATTTTTCATTGTTTTTTCCTCTATTTTTCATCATGTTTCATTGTTTTTTCCATATTTTTCATCATTGTTCATTGTTTTTTCTCTCTTGTTCAAAATGTTTCATTGTTTTTTTTTCTCTCTTTTTCATCATGTTTCATTGTTTGTTCTCTCTTTTTCATCATGTTTCCTTGTTTTTTCCTCTCTTGTTCATCATTTTTCATTGTTTGTTCTCTCTTTTTCATCATTTTTCCTTGTTTTTTTTCTCTTTTTCATCATGTTTCATTGTTTTTCAATGCTTTTCAATTGTTTAATGTTATTCTTTGAGCTTTGATAAGGCTCAAAAATAGGAAAACGGACAAGATAGAATATTTTCGAGACCCTGGCGAGACATGGCTCCAAATTATATATTTGGAAGCCTTCTATTGCGTGGATGTTTTTCTGTATGTTTCATTGTTTTTGTTGTATTTTTCATTTGTTTCATTGGTTTTCACTTTTTTTCATTATTTTTCATTGTTGTTCATTGTTTTTCAATTGTTTAATCTTATTCTTTGAGCTTTGATAAGGCTCAAAAATATGAAACCGGACAAGATATAATATTTTCGAGACCCTGGCGTGACATTGCTCCAAATTATATATATATATATATATTTGGAAGCCTCCATTGCGTGGATTTTTTTCCGTATGTTTCATTGTTTTTGTTGTATTTTTCATATTCCTGGCGTATCAGATAAAACCAACAATTTTGCTAGGTAAATCCCAAAATATTCAAACTTGTTTCCACCACGTTTGCGTTAAAACCGCAAATTGAGGGTGTGAGGTGCGACCACGCGGTGGACCGGCAACAGCTGTGAATTGCGGGTAGGCATGGCTCCAACTGACTTAAACCCAATAAAACCTATACAACCGCTACATATATATATATGCACATAAGTATTGTGAAAATCAACACAAGAGCATTTCCACACACACAATGGAAAAAATCCAAGTAATTTGGAGCCATGTCACTCTAGGGTCCCGAAAATATTCTATCTGGTCCGTTTTCATATGTTTGAGCCTTATCAAAGCTCAAAGCATAACATTAAACAATTGAAAAACAATGAAAAACAATAAAAAAATAAAATTGTGAAAACCAATGAAACAAACATGAAAAATAAAACAAAAACAATGAAACATACGGAAAAAAATCCACGTAATGGAAGGCTTCCAAATATATAATTTGGAACCATGTCACGCCAGGGTCTCGAAAATATTCTATCTTGTCCGTTTTCCTATTTTTGAGCCTTATCAAACCTCAAAGAATAACATTAAACAATTGAAAAGCATTGAAAAACAATGAAACATGATGAAAAAGAGAAAAAAACAAGAACAAATGATGAACAGATAGAAAAAACAATGAAAAATTATGAACAATAGAAAAAAAACAATGAAAAATGATGAACAAGAGAGGAAAAAACAATGCTAAATGATGAAAAATAGAGAACCAACAATGAAAAATGATGAAAAAGAGAGAAGCAACAATGAAAAATGATGAACACAAGGGAAAAAACAAAAAAAAATGACGAAAAATAGCGGAAAACCAATGAAACATGATGAAATATAGAGGAAAAAACAATGAAAAATGATGAAAAATAAGAAACAAACAATGAAAAATGATGAAAAAAAGAGAAGCAACAATAAAAAATGATGAACAAATAGAAAAAAAACAAGTGATGAAAAAGAGAGAAAACAACAATGGAAAAATGATGAAATGATAGAAAAAAACAATGAAAATAATGAAAAAGAGAGAAAACACCAATGAAAAATGATGAAGCAGAGAGAAAACACAATGAAAAATGATGAAAAATAGGGACGCAACAAGGAAAAATGATGGAAAAAAGAGAAACAACAATGAAAAATTATGAAAAATAATAAAAAACAATGAAAAATTATGAAAAGATAGAAAAAACAATGAAAAATGATGAAAAAGAGAGAAAACACCAATGAAAAATGATGAATACAAGGGAAAAAACAATGAAAAATGATGAAAAATAGGAAAGCAACAATGAAAAATGATGAAACATAGAGAAACACCAATGACAAATTATGAAAAAAGAGAGAAAAAACAATGAAAAATGATGAAAAAGAGAGAAACAAAATTGAAAAATGATGAAAAATAGAGAAGCAACAAAGAAAAACGATGAAAAATAGAGAAACAACAATGAAACATATGAAAAAGAAAACAACAATGGAAAAAATATGAAAAGATAGAAAAACAACAATAAAAAATGATGAAAAATAGAGGAAAAAACAAAAATATATAATTCGGAACCATGTCACGCCAGGGTCTCGAAAATATTCTATCTTGTCCGTTTTCCTATTTTTGAGCCTTATCAAAGCTCAAAGAATAACGTTAAACAATTGAAAAGCAATGAAAACCGATGAAAAATAATGTTTTTTGTTTTCATCATTTTTCATTGTTGTTTCTCTATTTTTCATCGTTTTTCTTTGTTGCTTCTCGCTTTTTCATAATTTGTCATTGGTGTTTCTCTATGTTTCATCATTTTTCATTGTTGTTTTCCTATTTTTCATCATTTTTCATTGTTTTTTCTCTCTGCTTCATCATTTTTCATTGGTGTTTTCTCTCTTTTTCATCATGTTTCATTGTTTTTTTCTATCTTTTCATCATTTTTCCATTGTTGTTTTCTCTCTTGTTCATCATTTTTCATTGTTTTTGTTTTCTATTTTCATTATTTTTTATCGTTTTTCATTGCTTTTCAATTGTTTAATGTTATTCTTTGAGCTTTGATAAGGCTCAAAAATAGGAAAACGGACAAGATAGAATATTTTCGAGACCCTGGCGTGACATGGTTCCAAATTATATATTTGGAAGCCTTCCATTGCGTGGAAATGCTTGTGTGTTGATTTCCAAGATATGTGTATATATATAAATATTATATAGAGAGATATAGACATATAACCGTGGCAGGAGGGAGTCCACTTGGCATGTTGGCTTAGCTGATTTGTAAGAGGCTTTCGCAGCTTTACTGGGATTTACTGGGATTTCCCCCCAATTCCATAATTATCTATACCGACTTGTGATTATTTTAATTTCAGAATATTCTATCTTGTGGGTGCTAGACCCTGTGTTTTTTGATATTCTATCTTGTCCCGACTAAGAGTACAATATTCTATTTTTTAGCCGGTCACTATATATGTATGAATAGTTATATGTATATATGTCCTGATCTGAACTATAAGGGTGTTCCCCCCATTTTGTAGTTCCCCGTAATAGGAACTATTTACCTGGTTTTGGATATGTGAATATCCACAATGGTACTTTGAGTTTGGCTTGCCCCAAAAGAGCCAGTCCAGCGCCATAAGTGCCTCGCAAAGTGAAGGTCGATGTCGCCAGTGAAGAAGTTGTATGTGTGTGTGTGGAAGTTGTGTGTGAGTAAGTGGTGTGTGGGCAAGTTGTGTGTGAGCAAGTTGTGTGTTGACAAGTTGTGTATGAGTAAGTTGTTTGTAGACAAATTGTGTGGGAGCAAGTAGTGTGTGAGCAAGTTGTATGTGGACAAATTGTGTGTGAGTAAGTGGTGTGTGGACAAGTTGTGTGTGAGCTAGTTGTGTGTGGCAGGCGGCCGGCAGCGGGAGGAGGAAGCAGGCGGGAGTGCAAAACCAAAAACAAGAACCCCACACAAAGACGTGGGGAGAAACCTTAGGCGTCCGTGTGCGTGTTTTTTTGGTTTCCTCCATGTGCATTTTGTGTTCAATGCGGCAATTTTTGGTTTGATTTTATTGATCCGAGTGCTGTATTGGCCCGTGAGGCCGTTTGGGCCTGGATAATATGGTGCTTGAATTGAAACACCTTCCATGCAAACAGAGAGCATGGCATGGTCTCTTTTACACCTGCATGCACGGTTTGTTATTACCTGTTTTGTCATGATTTCGGTGTCTCTGATTGAGTTCAAATGCCATGGGCACAGCAACCGCAACCATTTTTTTCTTGTAAAATATGTAGCGCAACGTGGACGCGTGTTTGCAAATTGCACTTTTTGATGGTGGCTATGTGCTAGCGTGTGAGAATCAAAACCGAACGGGTTTTGAAGAGGACCAGTTTAGTTTCAATGACGATGAACAAAATTGCATGTCATTGGATTTTTTTTTTTTGAAATTTCGTTTTTTTTTGGACATGATCCCAAATCCCAAGTTCAATATATTTTCAATCTACTTAGTGCAGGCATCATGCAAATTTTGGGACACGCAACCATGCAACTTTTGCACTTGAAGAGGCCAAAATTGATTGAACATAATGTTTCCGTTTTTCGTGCTCAAGCTTGGAACGAGTTGGTTAGGCACTCTTTGGAATACCCCGTGTCTTCCAGCAAGCGTGCGTTTTGCGAACAATGGCAGGCCTGACATTTGCCATCAAAAAGTCTGAAACCACATATCCCTACAAAGGCCAAATTTGGGACATCAAAGACGTTCTGGCAAAACCGACCTTGTTTTTTATTTTTTTGCCAAGATCCCAATGCTTTAACATGCTCTGTTGCAATACGGAATTTTCCAGGGCGTCAATTAACAAGTTCGGACGTGACCACCACCTGCCATTTTTTTGCGCTTTGCGGAAGGTGTTGTGACTGAGCCCGTGCCAATTACCGATGCCGCTCCTGTGACCAGTGCAGCAACTTGACCGGGGCATTAAAAGAAAATGGCGTGCCGTTGTTTTTGTCATGGATATGTTTCGGTCGTGCCCGATTTTTTGTACGTGTCACATGTTGGTTTGTTCAATTTCAGTTTGAATTTTGGCCACGCAACCTCCCTTGACTCTTTAAACGCATGGATAAATTTTTGATTTTTTGATCAATTTACAAATGGAAACAAACCATTTTCAGGGATTCCCAGTTGTGTTCCAGGTACAGTCTGTCACACTTTTTCACATCAACGATGCAAAAATGAATACGCAAAAAACGACAGGTTTTGGTCCTTGGTTTGCCAATGTCGTTTGAACAATGCAGTTCCGCATATATCGTGAAAAAAATATTCGTTGCGGACCATTATCATTTCTCCTCATTAGATGTTTGTACGAACAGATCATGATCAACAAAAGATGGAATTGAAATCCGAATGAGTGTATCGATTCGGTGGAATTGATCACACCTTGAGGTTCAAATGGGCACTGGCATGCCCATCAGCACCTATCCGACCTATCCTATGGAACCTATTGGCGACTTCGGCAGAGGTTAGATGTTTTTGATGGTGCTCGGAAGGGGATATGATCGATGTGATCCTGAACTTCTGCTGTGGGCTTGAAAATTCTTGAAATATGTCGAGATAAAGTCGAGATATCAGGAAATATTTTGTATGAAAACAATTGAAAACATGCAAAAACACAAAATCTCTATGTTTTCTTGTCATTTCTGTGTTTTCTCTGCAGGTACTCCCCAGATGGTCTACTCCCCCTCTCCATATGTGATGCCCGGTGCAGCCTCCGTCAGTGCCATGCCCATGACCAGCTACACCACTGGAATGCCATATTCCTTCAGCACCTCGGAGCCAGAACTGAATGGATGAAGAACCGTGGAACCGTAGAACCGTAGACCGTAGAACCATTTTGTTCGAGTTTGCACAGGAACATGTCGATTCAAACATCAGTTTTTTAGGCACCTTGAGTGCTGAACACATTGTAGATATCTAGCAGGACGACACGACAACGTTTTTTAGATCACACACATGCCCAAAGTGACATCTCACTCTGTTCCAAGAAAAAATGAAAACCTTCTTGGGACATGAGATACTTCAAGTAGTATTCTTGCCTGTGACTGCTGTCACATCAGGCCAGGAGTTATGTTCCAAGCTGTGCCGAGGCAACTTGGATCACTCCCAAGGCAAATGGTTTGCGCCGGGCGAGGCTCTCCCTCCCGGTTTTATGGTTTGCGCGCACCCAGACGGCCACACTGCCCCACAGGAGGGCCACTCAATGTCCGACCAGGCCGGTTCGGCCGAGTCCATTTGAGTCCACTGAACCACGTTTTTTCAAGTTTTTTCATTGAACAAGTTGAACTTTTTTGAACCTTTGTGTTTTCCTTTTTAGAAGTGCCAAAGGATGATGCGACATGATGGGTTTTCAAGTGTTTTTCGGTTACAATTGCAGTACAGGTCGAAATGTTTCCTTGGAAACTTGACATGCTTGTAGCTCGTGTGTTCGCAGGCCCGTGAGAGCTTTGTTATCACTACGGGCACCTCAAAGCCTGGCTCTTCGCCCACCAAGAGCAAGGTATGCTGGGTGACTAATGATGACCAGTGATGACTGCAGCAGACTCCTTTGCAAGCGCTGCATCTATTGCCACTGACTCCGAACATTCCGAACCACGAATTTGATGGTTTTGGTGGCTTGAAGTGGTAGTGATCTCAAGGGTACACCCAAGTCGTATTTTTTTGCACCAGCAAACACATGGCCATTCCCAATGGAGTCTTTGAGTGCCACTCCCCCAGGGCAAGAAGAGCAAGAAGAAGAAGTCCACCTGCTGCTGAGGGGGACACTTTCGATCTGTGGTGGAAACCACTCGAGTTTCCTGGCCGGACCTTCCTTTCCGATGGATTTGAGCTAGAAAGCCGAGAACAGCCGGACAACAAAAGATCTGGCAGACATGAGATGTGGCTTGTGGCAATTTCAACCAATTCATGAGGGGTTTGGTTGGTTTGGTGTTCAAAATGCTACTGAACTCCAGTGCGCACTTTGGTCCATTGGTCTGGCCTATGCAGATTCTTAGACGGCGGGCTAAGCTTACCATACGATCCGGTGGTGTCGTCCCTGAAGGCACAATTGGTGTCTTTCACCCAGGCGACTCCACGGGGGACTCCGCGGGGGACTCCACTCAATTCCGGGAGCGGAATATTTCGACGCCCCTTTTGCCGAAATGGACCTGGATCCAAGCACTTTCATGGACCTGGTATCGGCTAATATTTAAGTTTTGAATATAATTAAATCACCCATGAACTGGTTGGGCACCCAAGCTAATAAGTATGGAAAGAATGGGAAAAGATCTATGTATGATTCAATGTAGTTTAAACCTGAAAACACAAACTACCTCTACAGAGTGTTGTTTGTTTGCTTTGTCGTGGCATCAAATGGGAGAGTATCAAATGGGAGAGTCCTTGACAATCTTCTTGATTTTGCAAAGATTCTTTTTCCCCTTTCAGAAAACCTTTTGGGGGTGTATCCAGCCTGCAAGCAGCTTTGTGTTGTGGCGGGCCACAGCCAATCACTTAGATAGATACAAAACTTTAACATTCAACAATCCATAATGACTGATAGCTTTGTAAGATTTGTGTAGTGATGACAGGACCTAATGACGCTCTCAACTAAAATTCATGAGGTAGAAGTTCACTGCAGTAGTTTGTCACCACTGCATGGTGAGATAACTTGTATGTGAAACTTCTTGTTATGGTCATTGTTGTTCGGGCGCTGGATCCAATTTCCTGCAAGAGATTTCGCATAACTCGGACTGCTCAGTGTGCGGAAGACAACTGCTGAGCTTGCAACTGAGGGGACGTTGAGAGGACGTTGGAGCTGTAGTAGAGATCAGTCTGAAACTTCACATGTGAGTCATATGATGTCATATGAGTCTGAGTCATGTTTGGATACCCAAAACTTGACCAAGATTCGTGGGCCTAAGATTTTGATAGCCATACTGTCTATGGTAAGTTACTGTTTTAGGTCATTTGAATTATTTGGAATCTCTCAGCCAAAGCCGTTGCATGACAGACTTCAATTTGAAAAGCTATAGAGAGCTACCAAGAGGCATAGATATGAAGGCAAACTGGATTTGCAAGGCCGAAAGGTTTAAAAGCAAAGGAAAAAGCAGGAGAAAGCACATGTGTCACATGGGACTTGTGATTCCTTGCATGGCCTGATAGCCGATGACTCCAATTCTTGTCAGAAACCTGGTCAAAAGTAGCAACGCGTTGAAGGCGTTGGCTTCAGGGAGCCCATGCGGCGTGGCGAACTCACTGCAGTTTGGTTCAAGCTGAAAAATTGTTCCCTGCGCCTGGGGTCATGGAGCCTGGTGAGTTTAGCACTCAGGATGGGAGCACATCATGGCAGAGCCAATATTGATCAATATTGTATAATTTGTATATTTCGGTATTTCTGCCAGCCATTGTTCATCTATTTCAATACAAATACAAGACCAGACTTTTCAATACTTTGCTGCTTTATTTCATATGACAAGTATTTAAAACAGTATTTACAAGTAGTTTGACTTCCGTACTGACCCTGGCTTTCTTTGTATACAGCTGTGCTGAGGTATGATGCCTTGGTGGTGAAAGCTCGAAGTAGCAGCACAGCTGTGGCTTGGATGCTGAGTGAAACTTATTCAACCGACAACAAGGAAACAAGAAAGAAACAACACAACCTCTGTGAAAGCAGGGAGCTGAATCCCACCTTTGGCACTTTTGATGTTCTTTTTCGGAAATAGGTCCTTTTGCATTCAATTCTTGAGTCTTTTCGCAGCTTTTTGCAATTGTTTGCTTCCACATTGTTTTCGATTGGACTTTTTGAGTTTTCTTCCTTTTTGACTGGAAGGATCTGCACATTCTGAGGCACTAGAGTTGCTGCAGTTTATGCGGAGACTTGGTTGCAAGTGGGGCTACACCAAATTACATCAGAACAACCAACTGACTTAAACTGAAAGCTGTTTGTGCTGTCTGTCTCTGTGTATGTACTGTTTGTATTACAAGATGTAATTAAAACATGTAGAACAAAATTAGAAAAAACCTATCACAAGATGTCACAAGTTTTCTCCCAAACACATTGACATGTTGGGGTCTTAGGAGCCCAAGGCACATGGCTTCAGTGACTAAGAAAATCACAACATGTGTTGCAAACGTGTTGGAGAGATGAAAGAACATGAAAAAAAACATCAAGATAAGAATATGCTATGAATATGCTATGAATATGCTATGATTACGTGAATTACGTTAAGATGGATTGAGAAGTGTTGTCACCATGAAGTATTTTGATGCGGCATCCAAAGCAAGATCAACTGAAGCAGATCTAGAGCATTGCTATCGACGACTTGTATTTTCTTTGAGCAAGTCCTAGCAACAAGCAACTTTTGTTCCAAAAAAAAGAAAGCACAGAGTCGCCAGCTAGAAGCTGCTACAAGCGGCTACAACCTAGCAGATGCAGACAGCTACCACGTAGTACCACGTATATCCCCTTCTGACGACTCATCCACTTTCAATGATTCATTGCTGGCTTTGAGGACACACAAAATCCACCAGCCTGAGTTGGTCCTTCAGCACGGTGCCTTTGGCTTTTGAACTTTGCACCATTTTGCAGCCGACATCGGAGACGTGTGACGTGTGCACAGTGTCGATGCGAAAACCGTCAAAGGTGTCCAGGACAAGTGTGTCATGCCGCCGACGCTGTTTCATGACAGGCGATGACAGGCTCTATGATTGTTGAATATTGTTGACCTGGGATGTAAGAGAACCTGCCACGATTTTTCTAGACTCCAAATGATCGACACAATCGACACAATCGACCCGCAGCATCCTGTGGCATTTTCTCATTGACAGTTTGCCTGAGGTGCCAAGTTGGTGCGAAGCCAACGGTTGGGCAACGAGCTGTGGACTGTGCATAGCTCAGACTTAGGAGTTTTTCTGGTTCGTTGTGAGTTTTTCAGAAAGTACTTGTGAGAGCTTTCAACTTGAACCTCCTTTTCAACATGTTTGTCACTGTCTCCAGCAAGGCTGGGGTTGATTCAAGCTTCTGTTACCATTCAGGATTTTGATGAGACACTTTTCATCATAATCAGAGAAGAAGTTTCACTGCTGCAAACGGCCCACTTTCCTTGAGGTCCTGGAACAAGTCTTCATGGCCGCAGCAGAATTGGGTTGTGACGACTGGCGGGAGCCGTGGGCGGAGGGCGGAGGGCGCAGCGGCAGGTGTGGCGTGAGACCCGAGCACCTTTTTTCTTTTTTTTGTGTTTTTTCCCTTTGCCTTTTCCATCCTTTTCCTGTTTTTTGAAACTTATTTTTTACCTCACACTTTGCTTTGCTCAGTGCTGCTAAACGAGCGGCTTGAAGGCCATGGATGGTGCCAAACAGAAACACAGTCGTCGGCAGCGAGAGGACTACTGCCTCAAGGAACTCACGAAGAACTTCCCGTCGTCGCTTCGAGTCGAGCGCTTGAAAGGTGCGCCCCGGGTGAGAGTTTTGGAGGACAACAAGTGTTGTGTATAGGATACAGTGGATACATTTTATAATACAACAGAGCAAAGTACTCTTGAAACTTGAAACTAATGTATTTGTCATTTCACTTCAGCAACACGACATGTTTTCTATTGTTTTCTGACAGCGACCATTACTCACAATGAGCTTTAATGACTTTAATGACGTCACTTTCCTGGCAGGCATTGAGAAAGAAAGTCAAGCAGACTGGAAGGAGGCCAATCTGGGTTTGGCAATGCAGGCATGACATTTGCAAGAGGCACGATGTGTCTTCAACGTGCGGAACAAATATATCCATGTAATTCCATGCAAACAGGACAATTCAGGGTGGAACATGGCACGACATCAATACCACATGGCTTTCACACGACATAAACTTCGCAATCGTGGTGATTCCGAACGGTTTCTCTTTCTACCTAGGACACGGGACATGTGCCCAAAATCGGTCTACTTTGTTTACATGTCGCTAGTGTGAGTTCATCCATTTCATCCGTCTGTGTTTCAATCTCTTGAGATGTTTTTTTTTTTTTTTCGATGATATTGATGCGCGCATATGCGCGCGTTTTTCCTTTGAAACTCGAAACTGTTCCACATCGCAAGGATGGCTAATCGATGGACCTTTCAGGGACTCCAAATGTTCAGGCAGCCGTACAACTTGATGCAGGCTGAAAAGATCTATCAGAAGATCTTGTCGACAAAGCCTGAGGCGGGCAACAATCAGCCGGGATTGTTCACCAACGGGGGAACAAGGTGGATCAAGCTTCCAAGGGTCTAGATAGTACCATGCTAACAGCTGCCACAATGGAAGTTATTTGTACGAGTAGATCCAGGTATATAGACTATATAGATCCAAATCATGTGCCCCAGACGTTGTGAAGATGATTTCAGCTGCCAGGACACCATGGCTCACAAGCGCCTCATCGCTATGTCGCCTGGTGGAATCGTAAAGCGTATGGAATCTGTTCAGTTTGTTCAGTCTGTTTGGAGAAGGCAGTTGAAGTCTGCCCTTTCCAGGAAAAGACAGTCTCCAGTGTTGAAATGTCTTGCATTGCATGCATTCCATGTTGTCATGTTGCATCCGATGAGCTTCCAGCAGCTTCCAGCAGCTTCCAGCAGCTTCCAGCAGCTTCCAGCAGCTTCCAGCAGCTTCCAGGCACAAGCAGAGCGGCAAAGTTTCAGAGGCGCCGGGTACAGCGCCGGGCGCAGCGCCGGCTGGCGCCAAAGTTGACCAGGAATCATGATGAGACATGACGAGACATGACGAGACCCGACCTGAGGTTATGCTATGCCGTTATGACTTTCATATGCCGGGCCATGTTTCTTCCTTATGTTTCTGGCCACTTGATGCGGGTTATGCGGTTATTCCATATGAACATGCGGGATGCGACCGAGAATTGCAAGCAAAACAAATATAGCCAAAAGTGCATTGAGATTTAGTGACTTGAGATTTAGTTCCCACTCCTGAGAGTTCAAGGAAAGCAGCCGTAGTCGTTTTATCATTTCAGTGAGATTTTTGCAGCCAGAGTGAAACCAGTGAACAAGGGACCGAATTATTGAATTCTTTCCAAAGCGACAAAGCGGTTCAGTGTTGCTTCACAACAACCTTTGGCCCCAATGGGAAGAATTTGCAGTCAGCGTTTGCTATGGATGATAGGAACAACGCCACGTTTGGCCTTCTGAAAGAAATCATATCATATTTAGATATTTACTACTAATTTACTACTGTTCAGATCCTAACTGAGGTTTGCAGTAAAGAATGGGACCCGCTGTGGCCGATCTTCCTGCAAGGCCATAGAAGCAATCAACACCTATCTGCAGACTTTCAGCACTGATTCAGAGGCGGCAGATCCAGAAAAATCCAGGAACCTGAGATTATGGAGCGAGCATGCCATAAATTTTGTGACTTGCTTGGAGAAAATCGGTTTGGTGGCATTTGTGCAGTTCGGACATGATCCTCCCAAATCATGCGTATATCAATATGTTCGAAAACATACACGTCGACCGTCCAATACTCCCACGATGAGATATCCTTTTTTCGTTCTCTGTCTTCATCCTTTTCATTGAAGCGCAGGAATCACGACTTTTGGGAACAGACATATCATGCATGATAGGAGGCAGTGAAAGTGCCCTGAAACGATGAATCAACTGGTGAACTCTAGGTGCTCTTTCAGATCTCAAGTGATGAGCAAACGTTAACTTTTCTGGATCTCAAGTAATCTGCCGGCTCTGCTACTCGGGCTCCACCCTGGCATGACTGCCATGATTGTCATGACTGGGATACTGTTCTTTACTATTGCTCACACTGGTGTCTTGGCAGGTGTGGCATGAGCTCGGTGAATTGTACATCGAGGCTCCTCCGCCAAGAGTTTTGAGATGGGAGAGTTCGGCGAGTCCGGCAATGAACACCAACCCGACATGAACATCAATCTATGTATAATTATGTATATGAATAATGATGTATATGTATATATGTATATATGTATATATGTATATATGTATATATGTATATATGTATATATGTATATATGTATATATGTATATATGTATATATGTATATATGTATATATGTATATATGTATATATGTGGTGAAAGAATTTCAAAGAATTTCTGATGGACAAAAGTGTGGTCTCGGCTGTGGGCCATTTTGGCTCAAGAACCACAGCTGACCCATCACGATGATGCTTTTCTTCTGTTGCGCGGTCAGCTATGTTTCCAGCTCAATCGAGGGCTTTGGCAATGACTTCAATTGCGGAAGTGAGGGAGTTCTACGCGGTGCCGAGGGACCTTTGGGGCTCTTTTGTGCAGGCGGCAGGCGATCCAGGAGAGGATTTGAAGCTCCTGGGGACTGGGACAAATGGCAGGATCAGTCTCCTTTCTTGGACCAGCGTCAAGGACATGGGCACGAAGGTTCTTCAGGCCAGACGGCAAAGACGGAGGTGCCTGGGGAACGGAAATTGAAAATGACTCAGGTGATCGACCAGTCGGACGATGGAGAATTTGTGGTGCAATAGGAAGAGGTCCGGGCGAAGTGGTACCAACAATACCTCCAAACGACGACCGGTGGTTGGCCGCCCGAGGAGGAGGACCCAACATCAGAACAGGTGAGCGCCTTGGACAAGCGCATCAACACGCAGGACATCTCACCGTTCGTGGATTTTGGTGTTTGTGTCCCTTATGGATCAAAAGCCCTGAGGGCGAGCAGGTTCAGGTCATATGTACTCACGGCCAGCGGGTACGTCACGAAGGAATTGCCGGGACCTGCGACATTTGTGCAGTGGCGTGCATCATTTCGAATTTTGCGCACTGCACTGGTGATGCTGGATGCAGCGTCTTTAGCATCACTGCATGCATACGAGATGACCATCGAGCGTTTGACAAGGACCTATCCATCAGCTTGGCACCTCATTTACTCAGCAGACGAGCTGGCACGGTCTTCACACTCGAACCGTTTGAGGTCAAGGATGGTCATTGATGCAAGAGCTGGGAGAGATGTTCCTTTGGCATGGGACCCAAAACGGCCTTGGGACTTCATCTTCAACCTGGTGGCGATGGACGACAGTTTCTGGCAGCAACAGGTCATCTCCCCAGCTCTGGCTTGGATTGCGCCTGGAAGCCAAGGGAGGCCGAAGACACCAGCAGAGCAATTGGCAGCTGGGTTTATGATTGGAGGAGTCAATGCGATAACTCCACAAGTGGAAGGGGCAAATCAGAACATCGATCCGGCTTTGTCAGGGACGCGAGGGACGCGTCGAAGGAACACAGGGAAAAGACAAAGAGGTGGAGGTAGCGATGGAGACGAGCCGCACGGCAACAACAAAGGAAGCGGCACAAACGAAAACAAGAAAGGAAAGGGAAAGGGGGCCGTCGAAACAGCTTTGTTATGGTTGGAACAATGGAAATGGCCCTTGTGCTGGACTACCTCCAGGACAGCCGTGCGCGTGACGCGGGAGCACAGGTGCACAATGTGCCAGTCGCCGGGTCACCCATCCAAGGACTGCCCCAAGAAGAAGGAGTGACGCGTCATGCAGGAGAAGGAGAAAACCCGAAACAGGAGAAGAAGGACAGCGAAACGAAGGGAGGTTCAAATGAAGAGGACTCGTACTCTTATACATATGAGTCCGAGGAATCAGAAGAAGAAGAAAAGGAGGAAGACAACGATGAACCGGAAGAGAAGGACCCGCTGACGTCCAAGACATTGGAGGAGTTCTACAGAGGGTTTTCACTTTCATCCATCATTTCGCTGGAAGCAGGGACCCTTTGTCGAAAGTGCTCAGGCTGGAGGCTATTCGGCAGGGGATTAAGATCAAGATCATCAGTGTCGAGAAGTCGAACGACACAGGGGACCTAGCAGCTACGGAACCTTACACGACTCCACGACCCATTTGACTGAGGTGGGCACGAAGGGGCTATGTGGATGGCTACCACGCCGGGTTTCCATGTCTTAGACATCGAGTGGCGGCCGACATGCCAGGACCGGTCAGGACGAAATCTGAGCCTTATGGAAGGCGGGACAACTCGGACCGGGAACAAGCTCAATGTGACGAAGGCACAATCCTGGCTTGTAGGGCCATAGACATGTCGGTGGCTGTGGCGGAACGCAAACAGGTTCATAGAGTGCCACCGGTAGCAACTCTGGAAAACCCGCCACCAAGCGACTGTCCGGATCACATATCGGCGTGGGAGCTTCCAGAGATGGACAAGTTCTTGCAGAAGGACAAGAGGTTCTATGCAAGGTTCAACACCTGCAGGTACGAGTCCGGGGTTGAGTTGGGGAAGAGGCACTTCAAACCCCAACAATTCGCGGGCTCTTTATTAGGCCTCCCTGAGCTATCCAAGGAGTGCCAATGTGGCAAACACACCAAGCACGAACCGATTGTGGGCCCGGAGAAGTCGAAGGCATCTGCGGAGTACCCGGAGAAGCTTTGCCGGGAGTACGCCATATTGGCGGTGTCACAACTGAAGTTGATGGGAAAGGAGGAACTCTTGAAGTCGAGAATGGAATCCCTTCAGGACAAGATCGAGAAAACGAAGGCAGCGGTGGTGGACCACGACGTGCTGAGTGGTCATATACCACGACCCCCAAGTCCACCAAGACGAAGGTCACGGACGCCAAGGGGGAGACCAATAAGGCCAAGCAGAGAGGTCAAGACCAGAGCATCCCCATCTTCTTCCCTGCCGGAGGCGGGCTCTTCGAGAAGGAGGGTCAGGAGCCGGAGACGCGCCGATCAGGGTGATGCTACGGACTTGAAGGAGCCGGACAACAAGAAGGTGAAGTTAGAGCCCAACTTGGCAGCAGGAATCTGGGAAGGAAAGTATGGTACCTTGAAGGCTGACAGAGCAAAGAAGGCGGCGTCTCAACAGATGGACTATCTGGGGGCATGCGAGACCCTTTCAAGGTAGTGTTGCAGATGGCCAACCTCCAATCTGGGGATCAGAGTCAGAGCAGCCTGGGAAAGATTCGAGAGAGAGGTGGCCAACACCAGCGCGGTGGCGGAGTCGTACGGCACGAAGGATTGTGCGCTGGATCTAAAGCTTGTCGAAGAATGGAGAAGAAGGTATTGGGAGCCCAAGCACCCAAGACGGTTAGGGTCAAAGCAAAGTGGATCTACAGCTCCCCGTTGCAGGCGGAGATCTTCCGGGCTTGGGTCTCAAGAGGAAACGACCCGGAAGTACATATGCCCAGGTGGATAGAAGAAGGTGCGCCTTTGGGGATTGAGGTGCCGATAGAAGTGGCAGGTATCTTTCCCCTGAACACGGAGGAATCAAGCCTCGACTTCGTGGGGGCGCACGAGTTGGAGGACGCTGCAACTCAGCTGAGCAGGGGTGAAATGGTCAATTACATCTCGGTGCAGGACAACGTCAATGAGGCCAAGATCGAACTGGACCGCTACAGACAGCGGGGCTTCATGGTGGACGTGCCGAAGGCTATCGTGGAGTCAGAGATGGCCCATGGCACGAGAAGCCGGCTCGGTTTGATCATCAAGGAGAAGCCGGAGGGCGTCAAGAGGCGCATCATCTTGGATTTGAGGCGGAGTGGAGGAAACCGGAAGTCTACTTTGCCGGAAAAACTGGTGCTGCCCCGTCCGAAGGTTGCAGTCGAGATGATTCGGGACGTGTATGGCCGTCGACAACCCCATGCAGCCGAGGGAAACTTCGCCAGGGAGCTTGTGATCGACATTAGTGATGCTTACATGTCACTGGGCCTCGACCCCAAGGAGTTGCCCCACGCATTGGCGCCAAATGTGGAGAATGGGGATTTCTACTTGTTCTCAGCGATGCTGTTTGGATTCAAGACTGCGCCCGTAGTGTGGTCTAGGGTGGCGGCCTTGGTTGCGAGGCTGTTGCAATCGCTCCTTCAAGGTGATGAAGGGATGCATCAGGTCTACTTGGACGACAGCCTATGGGTTCTTCAAGGAAGCCTCAAACAAAGAAACTCCAACCTGGCGGAGAGAGCCTCTCACGTTCAGTGGGTGGGAGTGAAGTTCTTTCTGAAGGATGATTTGATCATTTTGTCGCTGCCGGAGCGTTTCACGAAGGACTTGCTCTCCCTCTTGTGAGGTTGGGACGGCGGGAAAGCTGTCGTGGCTATCCGGGATTTTGCCAAAGGCGCGATGGTTGGTTTCACTATTTTACCGGGTCTTACACGACAGATTGGACGACATCGTCTCTGGAGAAGAAGCCAGGCGCCGCAATCAAAGGGCAGATCAGAGACCCAAGGATGGACGCTTTGCAGTCAAACAACTTGAGCAGGCCCGACAGTGGCTTATGACGTTCTTGGACATGGCCATGGAGAGACCACAGCGAGCTTTCAAGTTGGACGTGGGGCAGTATCCCAAAGGGATGGGAGCCATCTTGTTGATAAACAACAAACTGGTCAAGGCACTGGCGTTCAAGGTGACGAAGGTGGACGCCGAACAACTCAACTGAGGACAGCTGGCAATCATCGGCGTCACAAGGGATTGTGGAGATGTTGGCGGTGTTGCTGGCGTTGAAGGCTTGGACAACGCAGCTCAAAGCATGCCAGCTAGTGCTTCAGGTGCAATCGGACAGCATGATTGCACTGGCCACGACCCAGAAGTTGAGCAACCCGTCACCCACCTTGAACTTCATCGGGGCGGAGATCGCGATTCAGTGCTAGGCCATCGGAATCGAAGGTCTGAAGGCGACGCACATCCCCGGGGGTCGCGAACTCAATAGCAGATTATTTGAGTCGCCCGGACAAATGGGACTCGGCCGAAATGCCCATTCAAAAGGATGTGGAGGAAAGGGGGCCTGAGTTTTACCATTTGCCCACACCCGCGAAAGCGCCGGGGTTGTGGCTCTCCAGTGCGGCGGCCAATGATGTATGGGCCAGCCTGCGCTGACGAAGAGCGTCGATGCACCACGATAAAGTGGGCGTCTGAAGGAAGGCTGGTGGTTTCGCACTTTAGTCAGCATGTTCATCACTTTGATTTGTTGTTGTTTTGGAAGCCTTGGATACATGTTTTATGTTACGGCAGTTGGCTCCATCATGTTGGAACTAGCACTGCGTATCGACCCCTTTCCCGTGCCCTGGTCGGATGAAGTGCCATGGCCGACTTGGACGCTCGTGGCACCGAGCGCAGTATAGCCCTTCTGGCGATCGGGGTCGTTACGATGGGGTGCTATCGCTGCTGCTTTTCCCAGGAGGAAACGGGCCCTCCAGCAATCCACGAGACGGACAATGCGAGCCCCTGCACGAGCCGCGGTACCCCACAGAAGAGATCAACTTGGCGACTTTCGTGACCAGAAGACAAGGGATCTGGAGTAGGAGATATTTCAACGAAGTGGGGGACGAGTTCTTCGTGGACAAGGACTATTAGAGGGAGAGCCCGAAGACAACGAAGGCAAGTTTGAAGAAGGGATAGAACACAACTTTCCACCTACACCCCCAAAGCCACACATGGGGGGTGGGAGAGATTTTGACTACTTCGGGCCGATGTCATCCGGTCCCATGCAAGAAAATGGTAATTGGGAAAATGCGGACATGGTATTGGACAGTGATGAGGAGAAAGCCCGAGCATCCCAAGGCCAAATGGCCACGCAAAACGAAGGACATCGAGGTTATGAAACACATGGCGAAGCGCCGACGGGGCAGGAAAGGACACGAACCCAGAGGCCCTGGTGGTGCGATCTACTGGCATCTCCGGTCAAGAGACTTAGACTCAACGACTGGAGCAGTATGTGGACTTCACCACCCTCGGAACTTACGCTCCCTGAACGAGACGGTTCATGCGGGGAATCGGAGACTGAAACGGCGGGGATGGCGAAGGTCTTGGTCAATGACGTGAAGCCCAAGGAGCAGGTTATAGCACAAAGGCGCTCAGATTTGCCTGTGAGGGCCGGTGACAAAAGACGGGGCAAACACATACCCAAGCCAACACTCAAGCGGGCGATCGAATTGGTCAAGTCGAAACAAAGGAGAGATGGGATGGTGGCTCGCATCGAAGGGGATTACTACTCGAACTCTTGGAGAGCAGCCAAAGAATCGAGGAGACGCTCTATCATGAAAATCTTGGAGGCGGCGGAGGCATCTTACCCGCTATGTCCAGAGTCGCTCAGGATGTTGGCTGGATCCGAAAGAAGCGGGCTACAAGTCGGCATATAATGTACATCATCGAAGCGAAGACCCATCACGTAGAGTTGGGGCACGATTGGTCTCACCTTTTGGACCGACACTTCAAGTTGACAATGAGTGCAGCAAAACGAGGAATGGGACCGCGAAAGAAAGCCCCAGAAGTTCAAGAAGAGACGTGGTCCAGCGGGTCTCTACTACCCGAAGGAAGCACAAAGCGTGGAGGTCTATTACTGGCCCCGCAACTCTTTGCTATGGCGACCCATTGGATGCTGCGGGAGATCGAATTGGCTAGGTTGACTTCGGACGACATCGCCTTCGACATCAAAGGGCGGACGGTATCCCTGACGTTGCAAGGGTCAAAGATGGACCAATCGGCGAAAGGGGTCACAAGGACCTTGCAATGCCTGTGTAAGGACAGCTGTGACTTAAGATGCCCCTATACGCGGTCCTTGAAGTCGTGGTGAACCATGCGATGCTGAAGGGATCAACCAACAGCCACCTCGCCATCACTACTGAGGTCGAGCAGGCGACGAAGGCTGAAGTGGTCAAGGCATGGCGCTCCTTGTATGGCTCTGCAATCACCGGACACTCCGCAAGGAGATCAGGGGCTTTGCAGTACATTAGAAAGGGTTGGGCCACCTCACAGGTAGCATTTTTGGGACGTTGGAAAAGCAACGTGATTTTGGGATATGCGCAAGAGGCGCTGGAGTCTATGGCTGTGAACGGGGACAAGAAATTCACAACCCACACAACAGGTGGATAAGGAGATTTCAGAGTTGGTACTTCAAGCCCAATCTCAAGTCCCCAAAGATCCAGAAGTCAAGATGGCTGTGGTACAACAGATTCAAAAGGAGTTGGCAAAGCTCAAGGCGAACACGAAGGATGCATCTGAAAACCTGCAACGGGAAATCCGGGGGCTGGAGTCGAAGTGGGAATCCAACTCGACTTTCTTGCCCAACCTGGTGAAGTCTGCGAGACACCAGGTTATACATAAGAATGGCAAGATCTTGGCACTACTACAATTCGAACTACGAGTTTGTCTGCAGCGATGACACGAAGGTTTCATGCGCGAAGTGTCAAATGGCCGCGCAGTCGCAAGGAGTTAGGAGGAGCGGCAATATGGAGTGACTCCTTCTGTCTATTCGTGGAAGCTGACCCAACCAAAGTCGGGCCAGCTGACACAGACAAACTGAGGCGATCACCGCCATCAAAAGCTGAGGGGTGGGATGTGCTGGCTCAGCCAAGTGCCCTGCATTGCCGTCACCGATTCCAAATCGCTCTACGACATTACGACACCTTTAGCAAATGCTGTAACACTGGTTCCCGCATCGAGGACAAGAGGACGGCCATCGACCTCACCATCCTCAAAAGAGATTTTCCGAAGACCCAAGGACAAGTTCGCTGGATTGAAGGTTCCCGCATGATCTCTGATAGTCTGACCAAGAAGGTTGGTAGTTTCTTCTTGCGTAATGTGATGGTTTCTGGGAAATGGTCCTTGTCAGACAAGGGGGTTCAGTAAGAGCACAATGCTTTGCTTTTCCTGATTTCATCCGAAAAGAGTTTTTCCGGTGTGGATCCGGATGAAATCACTTTCATTTGTTCAGTTTCGGCTGTGGGCCATCTTGGCTCAAGAACCACAGCTGACCCATCACGATGATGCTTTTCCACTCCCACCCACCCTGGAAAATTCAGGGAGATAGGTGGAGTGGCAGTATGGAGTGACTCTTTCTGTCTATGGGTGGAAGCTGACCCAACCAAAGTGGGGCCAGCTGACACAGACAAACTGAGGCGATCTCCACCATCAAAAGCTGAGGGGTGGGATTGGCTGGATGCAGTTTGAAAGTTGACACCTAAACGTCTATATATATATATATGTATATATATATATATGTATATATATATATCTATGTATGTATATATATATATATCTATGTATCTATTTGTATATGTATGTGTTTTTTTATGTATACGCGCGTATGAGCACACATGTAATGTAATGTAATGCAATGCTTTGCAATGCAATGTGTCTATCTATCTATGTATGTATGTATGGATGTAATGTATTGGTATGTAATGTATTGTAATATAATGTAGTGTAATGTATTGGTATGTAATGTAATGTAATGTCATGTAATGTCATGTAATGTAATGGTATGTATGTAACGTATGTATGAATGTATGAATGTATGAATGTAATGTAATGTAACGCAATGCAATGTAATGTAATGTAATTAATGTAATGTAATGTAATGAAATGTAATGTGGTGTAATGTAATGTAATGTAATATAATGTAATGTATGTAATGTATGTAATGTATGAAATGCATGTAATGCATGTAATGTATGTAATGTATGTAATGTATGTAATGTATGTAATGTATGTAATGTATGTAATGTATGTAATGTATGCAATATATGTTGTGTATGTTGTGTATGTTGTGTATGTTATGTATGCTGCGTATGTAAAGTATGTAATGTAATGTATGTAATGTATGTATTGTATATTATTGTATTGTATTGTATTGTATGACATGGTATTGTATGGTATGTATGTATGTATGAATGTATGTAATGTAATGTATGTATGTAATGTATGTATGTATGTATGTATGTATGTATGTATGTAGTGTATGTAGTGTATGTAGTGTATGTAGTGTATGTAGTGTATGTAGTGTATGTAGTGTATGTAGTGTATGTAGTGTATGTAGTGTATGTAGTGTATGTAGTGTATGTAGTGTATGTAGTGTATGTAGTGTATGTATGTATGAATGTGTATGTATGTATTGAAGTATGTATGTATGTATGTGTGTGTATGTATGTATGTATGCATGTAATGTATGTATGTATGTATGTATGTATGTATGTATGTATGTATGTATGTGTGCATGTATGTAAGTATGTATGTATGTCATGTTATGTTAAGTTATGTTATGTTATGTTATTTTATGTTGTGTATGTGTGTATGTATGAAATTTGTATGTATGTATGCATGCATGCATGTATGTATGTATGGTTGTATGTATGTATGGTTGTATGTATGTATGGTTGTTATGTATGTATGTATGTATGTATGTATGGTTGTATGTATGTATGTATGGTTGTATGTATGTATGTATGGTTGTATGTATGTATGGTTGTATGTATGTATTGTTGTATGTATTTATGGTTGTATGTATGTATGGTTGTATCCATGTATGGTTGTATGTATGTATGTATGTATGTATTTATGTACGTATGTGTGTGTATGTTGTATGTATGTATGTATGTATGTATGTAGTGTAGCGTAGCGTAGTATAGTGTATGGTATGGTATGGTATGGTATGGTATGGTATGGTTGTATGTATGTATGTATGCATGCATGCATGTGTGTATGTATGTATGTATGTATGTGTGTATGTATGTATGTATGTACGTCTATAAATATGTATGTATGTATGCATGCATGTATGTATGTATGTATGTAATGTAAGGTTTTGTTATATAAAGTTATGTTATGTTATGTATGTATGTAATGTATGTATGTAATGTATGTATGCATGTATGTATGTAGGGTATGTATGCATGTCTGTGTAGGTAGGTAGGTGGGTAGGTAGGTAGGTATGTATGCATGTATGTATGTGTATATATAATATGTATATGTATGTGTGTATATATATATGTGCGTATGTATATATATATTTGTATATATATGCATACACATTTAAATGTAATTACATGTACATATGTATACATTTACAGATGTATACATATATACATGTAAATATGTATCTATGTAAAAAAATGTATATACGTATATACGTATATATGTGTATATGTATATATGTATATATGTAAATATGTATATATGTATATATGTGTATATATGTATATAGGTATATGTGTATATATGTATATATGTATATATGTATATATGTATATATGTATATATGTATATATGTATAGCTGTATAGATGTATAGATGTATTTATGTATTTTTGTATATTTATTTATGTAAATATACATACATTGGATATTTGCACTGTTGCACCTGAGATCATTTTCTCCAACTTGGTGCGAACACTGTCAGACAACTTGATTCAAGTGTTCTGTGCTCTTGCGCCCAATTTGCCTTGCAACTAATTTGCAAGACATGGCTTTGTAATGTGCATAACATCTTTGGCTAGTCCTTGGCGAGGTTGGAAGTTTGCAGAGAGCAGCTTTTTGCTTTGAAGAGATGATTGTGCACAATCCTCGCTCCATGTGACCCTGCCAACTCTGCTAGTTGACCTTTGGACCTATTTTCGAACACTGTGGAAATCAACGACGAAACTTAACACTGGTAAGTATCTGGTTACTTCCGCTTACTGGTGTGGCAACCGACAACAGATTTGGGAGCATTCCTCACCAGCGTGCAAAACATTGGGAAACATGGGAAAACCATGCGAAACCACGCGACAGCATGGACCCAACAGACATTGCAGATTTCGAGGTACACAATTCTGACTTACGCAGAGCTGCTGTACTCAGTTGGTGACTTCGAAGCGAGCAGAAAGTGTGGAGCCCTATGTTTTGTTGAGGAATGGGCAGAATGGGGCTATTGAACTTGGTCATTGGCAATTGTCTCAATTGCTGAGAAGACATGAGAAAACATTAGAAGACGGCAGTGCAAATCGATGCAAATCGTAGAACTTGCTCACCACATCCGAGCCACGCCAAGGTACTTTAGCATGGCAGCCTACCTGGATGAGATGAACCTCCGAGCTCTATGGGGACTGGCAACATGCAATATGGCCGGAGACTCCGGAGAGTTCGGAGACTGCGGAGATTGAGACATTGACTTTGTCACACTTTGTCACACTTTGTCAAACATGAAATCATTGTGGTACTCCAAGACTTGGCAGCCCTGCACTTGTTTTTCTTCCACGAGTACACATCACACATGACAAAGAGAATTCCTAGCAGCGTTCACCTTTCATTGTTCGAGGTTTTATTTGATCAACTTTTCATCAATAAAAGAGTTTTTCCCTCTGAGGCTTTAGCAGAGAAAGATAAAGCACGAGAAAAGCTCCTTGGCCTCACTAGCAGAAATCAAACATAGAAGTTTTGTGTTGAGAATCTGCTCGAATGATTCGAATGCTGCTTCGTTGATTTCGTTGATTTGCCACTTTGCCGTACTTTGCCGCTTTGCCCAAAACGAGCAAAACGCCAGACTTTCCTTTTGTACCTCACCTGGAGCCGGTCGCCGGTCGTGAGCGCAGGACAAAGCAATTCCAGGAGCTGCAGAAGTTGACGTTGGAAAGGCTCAAGACAGCGTGCCCTGTTATCCGTCATTTCCAGGTAACTCAGTAAACTACCTAGATACTACTTGTAAACTCAGTAAATTCACTAAACTCTTTTTAACTTAGTTAACCTAGAAATGACAGACTCCAACCCTGGACAGGATCCATGAGCTGGAACCTGAAAAGACAAGGCTTACTTTGCTGATCTTTGTTGTTATGCTACCCAGGACGCTATTAAAATGTTCCTCCCCATCTGTTGCAAAACCTTGTTCTTTCTCTTGTTCACATCAGTTCACCATCCTTTCTTTTCTTTAGTAATGCGACATATCCTGAATCCTCAAGCAACGCTCCTTTGAAATTTGGTCCTCTCGAAAAGGTACAAGGGCTTCGGCGCGACTGGCATCATCCTCAGCATATCGATTTCACCTGTCCCAATGCCCCACTCAGAGACCCAAACATGCTCAAAGACACCAAGATCCAAACAGGTCCAAATGGATCCAAACAGTCACCACCTGAAGGACCTAAATCAAGGTTTTTCCTTTTGACATTTTAGATTTGTTTTTTTTGCCCATTTTTGCCCCTTGCTGCTTTCAGTCCCATCAATGCCTCAGGAAAGCCAGCGGCGAAGTTGTTGGCAATGATGACACTGTGAGATGCTGTCGATTTCAGCATCGAAATCATGGCTGATTTGATGGACGTTGATGGATGCGAACGATCAATACGATCATCAAAGTCAAAACTTCACACAGTTTCCAGGTCCTTCAAATACAACGAAAATATCGCCGTGCAGAACACCATGCAGAACACGCATGGGACGTGGTGAAGCCTGCAGCCTGCAGTTCAAAAATGTTGTGATTCATTGATTTCATTGTGATTTCCGATTTGATTTGGCTGAAATCTTTTGCATCGTGCACAGTGGTTCCTTCCAGGTGCCCATTTGATTCCTCTATTTTTGGTTCCTTGAGTTCCAATTGAAGGCTTAGATTTTCGCTGTTGTCGCTCCTTTAATATCCTTATATCATTTAGATATATTTAGATTCATATTTCAAGTCATATTTCATCATATTTCATCATATTTCATCATATTTCATCATATTTCATCATATTTCATCATATTTCATCATATTTCATCATATTTCTGTCCTTTGTTTTTGGAAGTGCAGCTAACATTGCATGTCACGTGTGTCTGTACGGATAGAGTGCATAGATGTCGGCAAAAAGGAAACAAGATACATTGACTGATATGCAGCCGTTACTTGCTCACCTCAGCTACTAGTTACCAGTATATAGATGTTTGTAGAAGTGACAAAAGTGTATTCACCAGGTTTGGAGCTCAGCTGTTAATCCGCATGCTTTGTATCTTTCAAAGGGTACCTGTAGACGAGTTTGAATTCGTTTGGGGTTTGTATTCAAAGTATTTCAAATTGACACTGGGTTGCTGCTGTGGATGGAAGTGGAGCTAGGGCCAGCAGGGCCAGCAGCGTGGCAGCGGCAGCTTGTGATGGACCCCATGCAACGCCCGCCCACCTGGGACCCCATGCAACGCCCGCTCGCCTGGGCGCGACCCTCCGCCTTCGCAGCGCCACCGTTGCCCTTCAACGCACCGCTGCAAGTGGAGACCGAGGCTACCGCGAGTCACTGCACCGCTCGCCATAAGTCGCCACAAGTTTGCTGATTCATTTGATTCATTTGATTCACAAGACATGTCACATGTGGCATGCGGGATGTGTGTCGGTGAGGCGCCAAGAGATGAAGCTGCTTGGCACTGGAACCAGAGGCAACCGCTGCACAATATCTTCTTGGTCTCACTCGGTGACGGCTTGAGATTGCAGCAAAATTTCATTGTTTTTGATCATAACTGAATCATAACCCTAGAGAGCAGTCCGAATTGTCCGAATTCGATTTGATCAACTTAGGGTGAGCATAGGACATTGTCATCTTGCTCTCCTGGGTAGAAGGTTGGTCCAAGGATAGGAGAGCGTTCTATACCACGAGTCGCTATGGACTATGGACAATAAACCGGCAAAAGTTAAGGTCTTGAAACAGAGCAAATTGATGCAACTTGCTTTGCGACCAGCAGAATCGCGTTACTTCATGTGATTCACTGATTCTTTGTCAAAAAAAGGAAACATCCTGCAGTGCCCTCCCTGCAGTACTGCATGATTTCTTTGATCTCTGCTGTCTGCTGAGGCCCGGCAAAGTTTTTTGGATCTGGGCCATGATGGCCGCCATGGGCACCGGGTGCCATGGAGGCACGCCGCTGCGTGTCCATCGATTTGTTGAAGGTCGAGAGGTTGAGAGGTCGAGGATCATGGATCCATGATCATGAAAGATCATGAAAGATCATGAAAGATCATGAAAGATCATGAAAGATCATGAAAGATCATGAAAGATCATGAAAGATCATGAAAGATCATGAAAGATCATGAAAGATCATGAAAGATCATGAAAGATCAAAGATCATGATCGAAAGATCATGCCATCATGAAAGAAAGATCATGAAAGATCAGAAATGAGGATGAAAGATCATGGGATGAGAATGTCATGGGGAAGATCATGAAAGATCATGAAAGATCATGAAAGATCATGAAAGATCATGAAAGATCATGAAAGATCATGAAAGATCATGAAAGATCATGAAAGATCATGAAAGATCATGAAAGATCATGAAAGATCATGAAAGATCATGAAAGATCATGAAAGATCATGAAAGATCATGAATGAAACCACACTTCTTTCATCTTTTTTCATCTTCGCTCTGATGTTGTTTGTATATCTCCTTGTTCTGCAGATTGTTCATGCAGTTGGGCAGCTTGCAGGCAATATGTTTCCTTGGCCGTTTGGTATTTGCTTCTTGTGATGGAGTACATTGTGGTGCGAATTGTTTGCCAGCTACTCGTCAGCCTATGGCCTTCATCGGATACTTGTGCAGAGTCTACATGCCGCAAACAGTAAACTCAGTAGCAGTGGTTGATGATTACAGTTTGCGAATACATATAAATACATATAAAATCATATAAAATCATATAAATACAGATACATATAGATACATATAATTAGCAGGGTTGTTGATAAATACAGTATATAATGTATATACTATGTATGTAACTATGCTTCGTGGCTTCCTTTGTGATTTGAACAAATGGCTGCCTCCAAGGTTTGATATTCCTCGAGACTGCAAGCCACATGGCAACCTCGACACCATTTTCGACCTTCAGGTGATGCTACTTGGCCTTTATGATGGGACAAGGCAGAGCGAGCAGGAACATGTGAGATAAGAAGAATAAGAATCACTGACTGGTGGGGTGCCGAGTAAAGCCGTCCTCGAAGTATTTTAAGACTGTGTAAAAAACCGCCACATAGCGATACATACGGAGACATACTTTGTTTTTTTTTAGGGGTCAAACTATTGAAAATCTGACTGGCAGGCAGTTGGGTGACCGGGGTAACACTGCTCCAATTGCGAGCCATTTGGAGCCGGCACCTTTTAGGACGCTTTTTGTTTGCGGCAAATCTCCCGAACCTGGATCATAGTCATGTCTTCCATGTCTTCCATGTCTTCCATGTCAGGTTCATGATGGGTTTCATGCTGGCCATTTTGACTGGAGTGCACATGCCAGATCGGCCCCTCAGATGCAGCTTGTGACCTGAGGTCCAGATATCGGAAATAACACTGACATGACCAGTCTTGAATCGGTTCAACAACAGTGCACGATACTTCCATTTTGTGCTTGTCTGCTGCTTTGCTTTGAAGTTTGTGTGGATGCTGGCAAAACGGACACATCCCATGCGCGTAAAATATCAAGGGGATAGGCAAAGATGATATGATATGACATTGTGTCAATGACATGATATGATATGATCGGTGCCTGTAACATTTGCACAATGTTACCATGCAGTATGCAATGCTTCCAGACTTGTGAGTCAAGTTGAAGAACTGTTTGCAGTTATTGTGAGCGTTTCCAGGGCAGCATCACAAAGTGTTTCAAACAGCATTTGAATGCATTTGATTCATGTTCGCTTTTGCTGCATCTGCTGGATGAGTTGTTGGATGATCAGTTTCATGTTTCGAAGTGTTTTGTACGTCTTATCTCATGATTGGGACACTTTGTTGGAGGATTCAGTCTGATTCTGGAGGATTTTTCTCATTTCAACGAACGTCGAATCAACGTTGAATCAACGTTGAATCAACGCGAGGTTTGCCTACCTCTTCTGCTTCAAGGGTCCCAGGCCACGGGGCATCGCCTTCCTGCTGGTGATGGTCGTCAGTGGACCAGCAACTTGAAAGGTTTAGACACAACGAAGGTTTCACCGATTCAACGACAGACAATGAGCACAACAACTGTGAAACAAACGGCAGACAACGACTGTGAAGCTCTCCTTGGCCAGGAATTCTATAGGTTCATCCTGATCATCCTGGTTTGTCTAACGTTGAATCGATCCTGTATCAGAGATCCTGGAGAATTCCACGAACTTGACACAGCAACATCTAACCGAATCTAACCCTACAAAACCCTACAAGTCGACACAGCTTGTTAGGTTTGGGGTTCTTTGGACACGATCGACTCCCTTTCGAGGACTGGCAAACTTGAATGGCAGTGTTGCTTCCAGTGAGTGGAGCAGTTTCAGTGAGAGGTCAATCAACAGGCACAACTGTGCAATTGGCACAACTTGTGCACTCTTGTGCAGTTGGGACTCGAGGATTTCTTTCACTTCCAGCTTTTTTGAAGAGAGCTTTGTCAACGTCTTGATCGGTGCCTGGTCAAACTTTAGACAATGTGGCGTTTGGGGAGCTGCTGATGTCAATAACATGGTAGGATGTCCGATAGCCAGTGAGCAAAGACCTAGCAGAGGCAAAAATGGTGAGAAGACTGGAGGATAAGGGGAGCCGTCACCAGGATGGTTGGAAAATCGCCCCCAGGCCCTCAGTCTCCTCTCATAGTCATTATGTGGTTCACTCAGAAAATCTCCCAGGATTCGAGGACTTTCCATCTGGAAGTGCTGTGAATGCACTGAGGGCAAGTGATGAAGTAGCCCTGCAAACTCCTACCAGTTTAACCGGGGAATCAAATGTAATCAATATCAATCTAATCTCAGATAAGTTTTTCTATGTTTTTCTTGCTCATTTCGTTCAAGAAGTGTTCAAATATATCATCGTTTTCTTGTCTTTGGAGCCGCTCAGGTTTGGCCTTTGGAGCAGCTGCCGCCTTTTTGCTGCTGTGGCATTTCTACTGCGCCTTTATGCACAACCAGATCTCAGGCGACCTGAAGTGACATGAAGTGACTGCAGACTCGTGACATCCGCAGGATCTACCGAATCATCGAATCCTGTCGAAATGTTGTTCCCAGGTTTCCTGGCCTACAGCGGCAGCCGCTTGTCCATTTGGATCTTTTATGGCGTCTATCTCTATATTGCGTGACTTGACTCGCCAAGATGGACACAGACACAGATCACAGATGTCGACACATGAGTAACCGTTTAACCAACAAAACTAGCGGAAGACTAAAGTAGTAGGGAGATGTAGGGAGTGGACTTGGGATGTTCAAATTCGTGTGAAAACCTTCACAAGACCACCCACTTACCGATATCCGATATCCTATTTTTGCACATAGCATGGAAGTACAAACCTTCACAACGGATAGGGGACCACCCACTTTTGCCATGTCCATTGCGAGTAGTAAGTAATTTTGTCCGCCATGCAGTCTTCCACATGCATAGATTGGATGGTTCTCTTCTTTTGTTCCACACCCATGTTGTGGCTTGACCCTTCTGCCCAACAGACAGATTCAGTGCCTGAATCCTAAGGGCAACCACAACGAATGTGGAAGTTCACCTCCACCACTACGTCATCGGTTTCCTCATCGCAATCCTTGCAGAATTCAACCACCCAATCTCGTTGGTGGTGCTGGCAGCAGGCGCAGTTCCTTTCCTTCAGAAACAGCTGGCATCATACATGGGCTAATCAACAAGCACAAATATCGCATAAACAGCATAGTCAGCATACTTGCTCATGTATGCTTACACTTGCTTCATATTGGCACAGTTGCAATGACTTTGTTTGAAATTCATCCCGGTTCTGTTGCTGCAGAGGCACTGGGATCTTTGTTCAGGGCATTTCGGTGTCTCGACCTGTCAACGCCGCATCGCCATGTGTTGTGAGACGTCTGGGATCGTCGGCTGTATCCGAGGCTTATCACGCAGACGCATTGACCGAAGTGCCCTGGCAAGAGTTTGATGGGTACTGAGACCTTACTGTAGGTAGTCACCAGGTAGTCCATAGACCATAGATATCCATAGATTCAATGGCCGAGGATCTCAAGATGAGCATTTCTCTGAAGTGGGACCAACATATGTCTGGCATGATTGCCTTATCTCACCAGTAGGACAAGAACAGAGACTTCGAGTCACGACTTGTTTCAAATAGCTGCGCTAAGATTTAGTCTCTGCCCAAATCAGAGTTTCCTGTTGACCTGTGAGAAATCTCAGAAACAGTAGAAACATACGTCACTGCTCAAGCAGGTTACAGCAGGTTCTCAACATGTACTGAATTCATCCCCATTCTATAATCCCACTTGGGCCAATGGCGGCCATGGGCCTAGGAGAAGAAGCATCTGCTCGCTCTTTTCTTCTAAACGAAAAAATCTCTGTGCTGATCGGGTCAATGTCGAAATGTCGATGTTGACGGCTCTGAAACTGCTCCATATGCTCTTTTGTTGTACCCTGCATTTTTGTGCTGTTGTTTCGAAGCGATGCCTTCTTGCTTTGGTGGCCTTGTTCTTCAGTTTGACAAAGTTTTAGAAGAGCTTCGGAGTTGTTGGGTTAAGCGGCTTGGGTTTGGGTCGCCTCCAATGATGAAATCACTGGTTGGCTCTGTTGTAAAATCATGTTGCAATTCCAGGGCTGCTTTGGATATTGTCAATCTAACAATCTGCTTTTCTATTCCAAAGTCGAAAAGCCTAAGATATACAGATACAAAATGAATCAAAATGAATGGAGAAAAGATACAAAGATCATCAAAGATCCAACAGATATGTTGCCCAACCGCTTGCTCTCAGTGCTCTCAGTGCTCTCAGTGCTCTCAGTGGACTCAGTGGACTCAGGGCTCAAACCCATGATCTTATGGGGATGTTCGGGATATATCGGATATCGTGATCACCTAACCTAAGTTAAACGCTTAAATGGTTAAACGATGTTAAACGACATATAAATACATATAATAACAGAAATAACAAGATCATACAAGATCACAAACCAGGAACACGACAACTTCAATCCTGACACACTGAAATTGCATGACTTCGCACTTGTTTCTCTTCATCTTGATCGGATGTAGCGTCATAGATCAGCTCTCCACTTTTTGATCCAAGTTGGGCATGTTGGGCATGTTGGGTGTTTTTGTTTTGTCAGTGCGTTCTTCCATACGTTGCTGGAACGGCATGGAAGCGCTGTTGCAAGGCCGGACTGGTCATGTCGCCGCGTAGCGGCGTAGCTTGTTGACTTGCTGAAATTCCACGCGACTCACCAACCCTTGACATCCCTTGACTCTTCAGACTCTTCAGCGTAGGTGAAAAGACGAAAAGACAACAGACAGAACAGACAGTGATTTCATGTCCTCATTTTATTTGCATATGACCAGATTCTTTGTCTGCCAGAACTTCAGCATCCGTTCAACCTGCTACCTTACAAAGATTTACAAAGTACATCATGCGCTGCTTAAGACGTTGTACACCTCAGTGGAAGCTCCGTTGAAACACGATTTGACACGAGTAGAAACCCATCTTTTTCCGACGAGCTGAGACGAGCTGAGACTGAAACCGCTGAAACCGCTGAAACCGTAGCCCGACGCTGCCTGGCGCTGCCTTGGACGTTGGAGCCATGGGCTGTGCGTGTCGTTTGGCCCGCAGGCGATTTTGTTTGGTTCTGGCCCTGCAGCTTGGTTGCGATGTAGCTATGGCAGCTATGGCAGCTATGGCAGCTATGGCAGCTATGGCAGCTATGGCAGCTATGGCAGCTATGGCAGCTATGATGTAGTGACAATGTAGTGACAATGTAGCGGGATCGTGTACTGGCAGGAAAATGAGGATTGAGACATATTGAACCATGGACCATAGCTGACCTACGACAGGAAGGTAGAAGCCTTTCAGGAAGTTTCCAGGAATTGAGTGATGTAAGTTTCAGCTTGTCCAGTGACAAGAACTTCTGGCCTGAACTGGCCAAGGATCTCAGGATCATAGGTTTTGCAGATTGCGGATTTGGTATGGACCAAGACGACCAAGACATCATTTTTTTTGACTTCACAAGAGACCTCACTACCTGATGCCTTTGACTTCCAAATCTGAGTGGGAGCTGGTGAAAGATGCAAAGGACAACATCATTTTCTACATGGCTCAAGTTCGGGTGATGAATTCAAAAAAAAGTATTGACAGAAAATTGGAAGGTCGTAATCATAATCGTTTGTATCGCAAAGTCCTTCGCTTTTTGCATTGCCCGCACTGCTTTTACTGCTCCTTGAAACCAAGGCTGCTGTCAGGAACTCTACTGTTTCTTCCCCAGATGAAGCAGTTGAGACATCAGCAGGAACAAGTTGTGCTCCCGTCGTACATGAACCTGATCATCGGAGGCGCCAGTGACAAACGAGTAGTGCAAGAGACCCTGCCAAAAGGCCCATATGAATTGAGTTTGAGGCACATTTTCTTCGGCATAAGACTTGTATGACATTCTAATATGTTTCCTCTAAGTTGATCTTTCAATAGAACGCCAGTGAATCTTTGCCAGTTCAGCTTTTGTGGCCCCACACCAACTCGACCATTCCAAAGGAAAGAACTTTGTAATGCCAGAAATGCCAGGACTAAAGACACGTTGCATGGCAAATGCCGCGTTGCACGCATCAATGCCCATCTCAGCCCATCTCACCATTGCATGGCCATCGCATGGCCATCGCATGGCGTTGGTGCCAGGCTTTGGCTTCACTGACCAGGTTGGCCTGGGCCCGGCTGTTCTTTTGGGAATCCTTTCGAGACATTATGAAATTATTATGGAATAATATGGAATACATTTCAAGCATATCTCGAAAGTAGCACCCTCATATCGGAGACTAAATACCAGGTCTGCCGGTTTGTTACCTTGATAGAACATGTGGATGTAGATACGTAGGAAAAAGTAGAGTCACGAGTGCCACTGCATCTGCAGGAGACTCCTGAGCTTGAGCCGTTGACACCGTTGACAGCTTCAACACCTCTGACTGTTCGCTTGCGTCGGCATGCTGGTCTTTACAAAGACAAGAGCTATGCTCCGGAGTTGAAGAATGTCTTGCTATTGACGGCATCCAACTCTGGTTACTTGGAGATGCTGACCAACTGGGAATGTTTTGCCACAAGGCTTGGACTTGATTGGATGGCAATGGCCATGAACAAAGAACTTCAGACTCACTTGGGTGAACGCAGCTTTTTGGCAACTGGTCAAGAATGGGAGAAGGCAGAGGCGTTCAATTCACCCGTAGGCTTTAAGGTGATTTCATGCAACAAACTCAGATCTGTACTGGATGTGTTGCGGGAGACGAACTTAGACATTGTTTTCTCAGATGCTGACAACGTTTTCAAGAGCGATCCGTTTTTGCCCTCATTGAGCTTGGGAAGCATGATCCGCTCTGGCAAGTATGAATACATCTATGGACGCAAAATAGAACCTGGAGGGCAAAAGATTCAGAACCTCAATCCTGAAGTCTATCATCAAGAGCCTATCAAAGCGAATACTGGCTTCTACTATGTTGCAGGTGGTAGAAAACAGAACATTGTTCAGAGAATATTTGAAGTCAGTGTGGAGTGGTGTGATAGACGTCCATCTTTGGATGACCAGGAAAACTTTTGGGACGGCCTTGTGGCTACCCGGAATAAGAAAAGTACAGAGAAAGGGTACGTTGCTTGCTTCCGACACTGTGACAACGACAAGTGCCAGGATGTCAACGAATCCATGGTGCTAAACTACTGTGATATGAGTCCGTGGGAGTACATTTTGGGATGTTTTTCCACAGAATCTGCATTGAAAGAGCCCAGAATGGTGTCATATCATGCTACCCATGTCTTTGGTTGGCCAGCGAAGAAAGGGAAACTTCAAAATGTGAAACTCTGGGCGAACTGCGATGAGAGTGAAATCACAGGCGTCAAAGTTACTACGTCTACTCCATCTACGTCTACGTCCACTCCTTTGCCAACTTCAACCAATGTGGTTTCTAGTACAGGTGCAGAAAGCGCAGGCGAAACAACCCAATTGGTTCCTGGCGAGAACGGCGATTCTCTGACTGTTCGCTTGCGTCGGCATGCTGGTCTTTACAAAGACAAGAGCTATGCTCCGGAGTTGAAGAATGTCTTGCTATTGACGGCATCCAACTCTGGTTACTTGGAGATGCTGACCAACTGGGAATGTTTTGCCACAAGGCTTGAGCTTGATTGGATGGTAATGGCCATGAACAAAGAACTTCAGACTCACTTGGGTGAACGCAGCTTTTTGGCAACTGGTCAAGAATGGGAGAAGGCAGAGGCGTTCAATTCACCCGTAGGCTTTAAGGTGATTTCATGCAACAAACTCAGATCTGTACTGGATGTGATGCGGGAGACGAACTTAGACATTGTTTTCTCAGATGCTGACAACGTTTTCAAGAGCGATCCGTTTTTGCCCTCATTGAGCTTGGGAAGCATGATCCGCTCTGGCAAGTATGAATACATCTATGGACGCAAAATAGAACCTGGAGGGCAAAAGATTCAGAACCTCAATCCTGAAGTCTATCATCAAGAGCCTATCAAAGCGAATACTGGCTTCTACTATGTTGCAGGTGGTAGAAAACAGAACATTGTTCAGAGAATATTTGAAGTCAGTGTGGAGTGGTGTGATAGACGTCCATCTTTGGATGACCAGGAAAACTTTTGGGACGGCCTTGTGGCTACCCGGAATAAGAAAAGTACAGAGAAAGGGTACGTTGCTTGCTTCCGACACTGTGACAACGACAAGTGCCAGGGTGTCAACGAATCCATGGTGCTGAACTACTGTGATATGAGTCCGTGGGAGTACATTTTGGGATGTTTTTCCACAGAATCTGCATTGAAAGAGCCCAGAATGGTGTCATATCATGCTACCCATGTCTTTGGTTGGCCAGCGAAGAAAGGGAAACTTCAAAATGTGAAACTCTGGGCGAACTGCGATGAGAGTGAAATCACAGGCGTCAAAGTTACTACGTCTACTCCATCTACGTCTACGTCCACTCCTTTGCCAACTTCAACCAATGTGGTTTCTAGTACAGGTGCAGAAAGCGCAGGCGAAACAACCCAATTGGTTCCTGGCGAGAACGGCGATTCTCTGACTGTTCGCTTGCGTCGGCATGCTGGTCTTTACAAAGACAAGAGCTATGCTCCGGAGTTGAAGAATGTCTTGCTATTGACGGCATCCAACTCTGGTTACTTGGAGATGCTGACCAACTGGGAATGTTTTGCCACAAGGCTTGAGCTTGATTGGATGGTAATGGCCATGAACAAAGAACTTCAGACTCACTTGGGTGAACGCAGCTTTTTGGCAACTGGTCAAGAATGGGAGAAGGCAGAGGCGTTCAATTCACCCGTAGGCTTTAAGGTGATTTCATGCAACAAACTCAGATCTGTACTGGATGTGATGCGGGAGACGAACTTAGACATTGTTTTCTCAGATGCTGACAACGTTTTCAAGAGCGATCCGTTTTTGCCCTCATTGAGCTTGGGAAGCATGATCCGCTCTGGCAAGTATGAATACATCTATGGACGCAAAATAGAACCTGGAGGGCAAAAGATTCAGAACCTCAATCCTGAAGTCTATCATCAAGAGCCTATCAAAGCGAATACTGGCTTCTACTATGTTGCAGGTGGTAGAAAACAGAACATTGTTCAGAGAATATTTGAAATCAGTGTGGAGTGGTGTGATAGACGTCCATCTTTGGATGACCAGGAAAACTTTTGGGACGGCCTTGTGGCTACCCGGAATAAGAAAAGTACAGAGAAAGGGTACGTTGCTTGCTTCCGACACTGTGACAGCGACAAGTGCCAGGGTGTCAACGAATCCATGGTGCTGAACTACTGTGATATGAGTCCGTGGGAGTACATTTTGGGATGTTTTTCCACAGAATCTGCATTGAAAGAGCCCAGAATGGTGTCATATCATGCTACCCATGTCTTTGGTTGGCCAGCGAAGAAAGGGAAACTTCAAAATGTGAAACTCTGGGCGAACTGCGATGAGAGTGAAATCACAGGCGTCAAAGTTACTACGTCTACTCCATCTACGTCTACGTCCACTCCTTTGCCAACTTCAACCAATGTGGTTTCTAGTACAGGTGCAGAAAGCGCAGGCGAAACAACCCAATTGGTTCCTGGCGAGAACGGCGATTCTCTGACTGTTCGCTTGCGTCGGCATGCTGGTCTTTACAAAGACAAGAGCTATGCTCCGGAGTTGAAGAATGTCTTGCTATTGACGGCATCCAACTCTGGTTACTTGGAGATGCTGACCAACTGGGAATGTTTTGCCACAAGGCTTGGGCTTGATTGGATGGTAATGGCCATGAACAAAGAACTTCAGACTCACTTGGGTGAACGCAGCTTTTTGGCAACTGGTCAAGAATGGGAGAAGGCAGAGGCGTTCAATTCACCCGTAGGCTTTAAGGTGATTTCATGCAACAAACTCAGATCTGTACTGGATGTGATGCGGGAGACGAACTTAGACATTGTTTTCTCAGATGCTGACAACGTTTTCAAGAGCGATCCGTTTTTGCCCTCATTGAGCTTGGGAAGCATGATCCGCTCTGGCAAGTATGAATACATCTATGGACGCAAAATAGAACCTGGAGGGCAAAAGATTCAGAACCTCAATCCTGAAGTCTATCATCAAGAGCCTATCAAAGCGAATACTGGCTTCTACTATGTTGCAGGTGGTAGAAAACAGAACATTGTTCAGAGAATATTTGAAATCAGTGTGGAGTGGTGTGATAGACGTCCATCTTTGGATGACCAGGAAAACTTTTGGGACGGCCTTGTGGCTACCCGGAATAAGAAAAGTACGGAGAAAGGGTACGTTGCTTGCTTCCGACACTGTGACAGCGACAAGTGCCAGGGTGTCAACGAATCCATGGTGCTGAACTACTGTGATATGAGTCCGTGGGAGTACATTTTGGGATGTTTTTCCACAGAATCTGCATTGAAAGAGCCCAGAATGGTGTCATATCATGCTACCCATGTCTTTGGTTGGCCAGCGAAGAAAGGGAAACTTCAAAATGTGAAACTCTGGGCAAACTGCGATGAGAGTGAAATCACAGGCGTCAGTGCTACCTCTGCGAGTTTAGGATAAAGAGAGGAGAAGCTCAACAAGTTCAGATGCCTTGCTCTAGCAGTGACTCGGAGTAAGATTTCTTGGCATCATTTTTTTTGGTTGCAGTTCAGCCGGCAATTCCTCAAGCTGTTTGGTTGACGGGAATGTGTTCTAGACTCAATTCCAAGGCAGCCCAGTCCAAGTCAAGAGCAAATGACCACAGAGCAAAGAAATCCCTGTCCTGCTTACCTTTCCACCTTCAAAGTGGACGGTGCAACAAGCTACATGTAGAGTGGTTTTCTAGATTGTTTTGGAAGCCTGCAATGTGATGTTACACCTGTATTTTTGTTCGGACCCACTGGAAGTGTTGTGCTTTTGCACTGGCTGACTGTGTCTAAGTTTCCCTTCATGAGAAACCAGTTGTTATTTAAAACATAGAAATCTCAGCTTTCTGGGCAACATCAATGAGACCAATATGATAGGAAATGACAACCAGGGACGATTTCTGAATCTGAAGAGCTTTCAACCTTTTGGTATGGCCTCGGCTACGATAACCTCAAAGAAATACAATTCTAAGAGGTTACGGGACAAGAAAACTACACTCGTCCAAGTTTGAAGCTTTCCTTAAAACATGAGACGCCAAGAGTGACCAAAAGACGTCAAGGTACTTGTTTCGATCCAGATGTCGAACTTGGCCTCCAAGTGCACAAGGCCTGAAATGTTGCAGCTGAACTGTCTTGGGTATAACAAACATCTCCAACCAACCAGTAAAAGAGAATTCAACATATTTCCATAACCTAAATTTTAAATGGCTTCGGATTTAAAGGATTCTCATGGTGACAACGGGTGTGTTGACTAATTAGATGTGATGAGCATCGGATTTCGAATTATGACAATGTCTGTCTGCACGTTATATATACATAATGCATACGAATGTATGTAAAAGTGTACAGTACACACGATACTGTATCATGTGTTTGCCCGCGACTCCTTTGAACATCATTGAAGCTTTACAAAATGAAAGCCAAGTCGCAACGATTCGCCCAAAGAACAGATTGACATGGTCTGCTTCCGCTTGCAGATTGACTTGTCGCTTGCAATCGCTTGCAGTGTGTTGAAACTCTGCAGGTTTCCTTCGGTCCTCACTGCGCCAAGCATTGACGAGCAGCTCTGTCCGCTGGCGTTTCTCATGACGCAGAGGGCCTTCTACCCTGGCCGAAGGGAAGGGTCGCAGAAAAAGGACAACAACAAATGCAACTTTGAGATTTGAGTGACGTGTAATGACTTGTGATTTCCTGGTTCCCTTCAATACAAACTGCTTAAAACTGCTTAAAATGGACAAACTGAAATCTTTTGACTGCTGAAATTGCTGAAATTGCTGAAATTGGAGCAAAATTGTAAGAAACATGGACGATGAATCGATATGAATCGCGCAGAAATCTTGAGGTCGGTGCCATGGCCTGGACACAAGGCACTACTGCTCTCTTTTGAGAGAAGATTCGATTCAAAGATTCGAAGATTTTTTATGATATTTTTTCATTTTTTTTCTTTCTTTTTGTTTCTTCTTCTCATAAACATCCTTTTCTGGGACGTCAAAGAATATTGTGACAAATGAACGAAACATCGCGAATCTATGGGAAGGTATCATATTGTTTTGCCACTCTGGACAATTCTTGGCATTACGCTTTCGGCCTCACTTTGCACTACGATTCTTGGCTTTCGTTCAATGTCTACTTGGTACCTTGACAGGTCTGGATGGCCCGGTGCTGCTGCATGGTTCCACGTGTGGGACCCTGTGGGACCCTGTGGGACCCTGTGGGACCCTGTTCTACCCGGATTCTATTCATAGATATTCATAGATCTCATAGCACGGTTCAGCCTGGTTCAGCCTGGTTCAGCCTGGTTCAGCCACCAGTCAGAGCTCCGGCTCCATGCCACAGCTCAGCTGAGTGTCTCAGGTCATATCTCAGCATGCTTCATGATGTGGGCAGGCACAAGCAGCAACTTTATTCACTTTATTCACTTTATTGAAACTTTATTGTCAAATTTCACAATCTGAATTGACTGTGAGCAACATCGCATTTTTTCTGCATGTGTGCATTCTTGATCCCATGGCCAGAAATACGGCCTATGCTGCAGCTTTGAAAGCATCGAAGAAACCTGAGCTCGTGTGCTTCTTGGCCCGTTTTCGGTGTCTTGTCTAGAGGGAATCCTAGCAAACGTATCTCATGCAAATTCATGCAACATTAAATGAAATCCAGAAATCCAATACATTTGGGGATGATTTGCAGAATACCTTGATCTTGAGCATCATGTGGAAATAGCTGAAACCATTGAACACCATTTCCGTAGGGCAGAGGAGGTTAAATTTTGCTCCCCGGCCAAAAGGCAAAATCCTGCAAGTTTGTAGCGAGTTGAAAACATTTAAATGCAAGACGTTCTTCATGGTATGCCTTCTGCATCCTTCTGCCTACAATTTTATGAGGTTTTTCACGTTTTTCACGTTTTTCACGTTTTTCACGTGGCGCATTGTGGCGCATTGTGGCGCTCTTAGATTTCTCCGTTCCACCTTGAGCTCCGCCAGGTTGGATTTGGGCGCAGGCACAGGCTTACTTGCAGCGCTCGCCTGCAAGGTGCCGAGCACAGAGTTCCCAAAATTGTGCAGCACAATGCTTCACAATGCTTCACAATGCTTCACAATGAAGCAGATATGAAGCAGTTTGCCAATTGCTAGTCTTGCACAATTTGACAATGAAGCAAAGTCGTTTGAACAGCGGGATCCAGCAGTCCAATTTTGCCTTTCATGATTTATACGGAGTATATAAGATTATATAAGTATGTACAGTATGATTGTTATGATTGTACAGTCCCTCATTGGCCATCTATATCCATTTGACACACAATCGATCCCATGAGTGCCTTCAAGAATCTTAGACTGTTTGTTGTTTGTTGTAAGTGACATAGGTGATTGCGCGCCCGTTTACATATATATATATATATATTATATATATATTATATATATAATATTTCAGTTACAGTTACAGCAAGCAATTGTAAATGACAAGAATCGCGATTCCATCATTCAGGATTCTGTGGCTTCCTATATCTGATTCCATACTGAAATGACTCGTCACAGGGCCAAAACTGTCATAGAGTCATAGATGCAATGGAAGTGTAAATTCTTTATCTATGGAACATTATGGAACATTATGGGATACCATGGGATACCATGGGATATTGTGGGATATTATGGGAACCTAACGTGAGCAGTGTGAGCATTGCGAGCGTCGTGAGCTGAGGCACACGGAGATGGCAAGGCTGTTGCCTGCGAGGTCGCTGTAAATCTAACACCTGGAAGACAACTCACACGAGACAAAGTCACTCCCCACATCTCCCTACTGTCCCTACTCTCTCATCTAGACATATCTAGACTCTATCCAGACTCACGAAGCATTTCAGATTGTGACACTCAGCTGAGCTTCTTTGGACTGGTCTGCGATCATTGCACGTACGTAAAACGATCCAAACGTGCCTCCAGCCGGACTCTGACCAGGTCTATGATCAGTGTGCCCGTGTCGCCGAACTGGTCTTGAGAGAGAACAAGCTTGCAGAACAAGTTCAGGCGATCTGGTTGATTCCATGTAGCTTTTGTGACCTTTCTGCCTTCCATTCCTGTTGACATAGTTCGCGTAATCTCCTGTTACACTTGCGAAAGCTCATGGGTTGGACATGGACTTCGAAAACAAGATAAAGCAAGCCAGTGGTGAAGCTAAGCGAAGCTAAGCGAAGCTGACATGGACAGCCTCATGATTTCCATGGGCCTTCGGATCCTTCGGGTTTGTCCGATGGGCCCGGGCCTCGATCTCAGGTTGTGAACAAAGTCGCAAGCGAATTGGAGGCCGGTGAGGCCGGTACACCCGGTACACCCGGTACACCCGGTACACCCGGTACACCTGGTACACCGGATCTCTCAGGAGTTTGGCTTTGGTCTTGTGGGATATTGTGGGATACAAAGGTCTTATCCGATAATATCCTGGTTTATCAATGGCTTTTGGATGCTTTTGGCGACACCGCGGAAATGGCGATGCAACTGCCTTGCTGGGGTGACTCCGACGCGATGTCTTGGTTTGTCATCATACTTTGGATGTTGGACCTGATTTGTACTCTCGACCTGGACCACATCGTCTCACGTCCAGAGGGAAGTGTGTAGTGTAGACAATTTTTGCGCGACATTGGCGCGACATCCATTGCCATTGTGCTCACAAGTTGTGTTTGGTGCCACATACATCCACATACCACGTTCTACAATTGTCTACAATTCTACACAAAATATCAGCATCTCACAAAACCCCGCTCCACACATCTCCAAACCCAGTGAGAACCTATGGTGAAGTCGAGCAGGTGGGAGTGGATCTACCGCAGAAAGCTGACCTCTGTGTCTTTGAGCTCTTTGATTCACAGTTGCTGGGGGAGCCGAGTCCGGGGAAGGTTTGATGGTTGATGGAAGCTGGTCCAGGGTGAAATGCTTGAAGACTTCAGTAGAGAATGTGCACAGGTGTTTTATTGCAACATATTGCAACGGATTGCAACTGTGGTCACATCCAATGCACATCCCCAAAAACCATCAAAAACCATCAAAAACCCGTAATGTCTCAGATCACCCAGTCGTCTATGTTGAACTAAGATGCTTGTAGGAATCTTGTAGATATCCAGCAGTTTGGCAGCTTGGAGCAGCAAATGTTACCTGGAAAGATTCACGCGCTTCAAGTGTCCAGCGCTCCAGTTGGAGACTACGGAAACAGTGAAACATTCTTATATATTCTTATTGAATAGTGTTTATTGATGTTTATGGATGTTTATTGGATTTCAAACAACCACACCATTTTTTTGCTGTATCGAGAGTACTGTAGATCTTCGAGGTTCCACGATCAAACATAAACCGGCCATATCGATGGAAAGGGATTCGGGCCCTGAGCGTTCGGGTTTGTTAGTCAAACGACGGTGGCACCTCAGTGAATAGAAGAAACAGGGAAAGAAGTGAAGTGATGAACAGAGGAACGCACAAAAAACATAAACAGAATAAACAGAATCTCAATTTTCCTAATGATTCTAATGACACAACTGCACAGGTCGTCAATTACACCTGAGAAAGGGCAGTAAATTCCAGTACATAGTTCCATAGACAGAAAATCTGTGGGTCCATGTTTGATGTGCATATTTCGGCCCTTGTACACCTGCAATCCTATTTAGGTGCCATTCGGTTGTTCCGCTAGGAGAGCATCATCCCCATCCTAAGGGACGCTCAGGTGCATTTTTATTTTTTTTGATCACAGGAGGTTTCACTGTTTCACGAGACTGGTGCAAAGGTTGGTCTTCTATGAGGTATGCCATTGGTTCACATTGGTTCCAGGGTACCAAAACGATTCTTTTCAGAGGTGGAAGATGAAATAACATGAAACAACATGACCCAAGACAGAGCTGGCTTGACCTTGCTTGTACTGTCACAAATGGCAGGGATCAGAAAATTTGAAAACTAGGTCTCCTTTAAAGGCGCTTCAGTTTGGCAATATCATTGACATGGGGACACTGAAGACACCAATGCGTTTTTGAGCTGTCCAGAATCTCAAATTCGACACCAGGCGCGGCTTCTAAGATCTGATTGCGTGCGCTGGCCCCAAAGATGTTGGGACAGGTTGTTGCACGACATCAACGAAGTGCAAGATCTTGGAGTGGGCGACTCTTTTGACTTGGCCCGTTTGCCAAAGTATAACAATAATAACAATATTTTTTGTCCCTGCTATCTTTAGCAACAATCTATTTTCATCAATGACTTTGGCCCTGGTTTGAAAGGTAAGCCCCTGCGTGCATCAGAAAATATCAGAAAATAAATTTGGAACAAAGCAAGAGATCAAATGACACATACGACACATATGACACACCGGCAAGAAACAATAAGAAACATGTAGCATGCCGCAGCATGCCATACGTCGAAGTCATCACCGAGGTTCATCCCTCGCAAGGCCCCAGGGTGAGTCACCGTGTACCAGCGCTGACCCCTTGCATCGTATCCCAATATCAAAGTTGAGCAATGGATGATTTGGATGATTAATTAATATGACGTCATATTAATTCATATTCACATAAACATTAACATAAACAAACATGTGAAGTACGCGCAATGTCTCTGTACAGGGCCGCCTGCTCTTAAATGAAATCACATCCAACAATCGCTGTGCGCACAACTTCACCTAGTCACCTAGTCACCTAGTCAGACCTATTCTAGGGGCAGGGTGAGTAGTCAGTCTCACTCGTTTCGAAGCATTTCACCATATTTCATCCGTTTCAAGATTCTCCTTGTGGATTGGACGGAACCAGCGACGGTTGCAAAGTCAGTCACCAAGCAGTTTCTGGTTTCTGACAGCAAAGCAATCCCGGTGACGTTTTGTTCCACATTCGACAGCGAGGATCTTCGGCCGGATCCGGCAGACTGGTTCCATTCTTCGACAGCGACCAAGAAGTCACCAAGTCCCAACTTCCAAATCACCGATCCAAATCCGATCCATTTGATTTCCAAGACCTTCCGATTTCTGATTCAAACACACAAAATAATTCTTGCCGATGGATTTTGACCATTTTGACCCTTCTCATTTTGACCCCTTTGGATTCTGCGTTTAGGCGAAGGTCAGAGCTGTTCTGGTCAGCTGCATGGAGACCTGGTGCTGTCTGTCGTGCAGGATATAAACTCTAGGAGACTATGGAGACTCTGGGATCAAATCTTTTTGTTAGATCTGTTGGAACTTGATGACAAAATTGGATTTCTTCGTCTACAGTCATGTCGACAGAAAGGTTTGAAGCCTCCCACATTTGCCGCACATTCACATCAAGACAAGGGCATTTTGTGGGCCAGCTCTGCCAATCCATCATTGGCTGCAATTCTAGCAACTTTCCCACGCTCTCTGGGTGGGCTTTCCTCCTAGTTTCACGGCATTTCAAGGCCAAGCTTTTCGCGTTTTTGCTCGCTCCTTTTTTTTCTCACTTTCATCCCAACTATAATAATCCCAATTTATAAATAGAGATATTATATAACTATGTTACACATAATGTTTTATATTACAATATATATATATAGATATATAATGTATTATAATATATTATCTATATTAAATATGTCAAATCATGTCGAATCCGAAACGGAGAAATCCCATGACTTCTTTCGATTTCTCAGTTCCGGTTTTAGGCCCAAAGCTCGGCAGCGCCAATCTGCCTGAGCTGCGCGGCGCGGCGTGGCCAATGATGCTGGGGCAGATGGGTGCGCCACTGAAGTCACTGCACTGCAACTGCAACAACTGCAGCAACTGCAACAACTGCAGCAACACATCTAGGAAAGATGGTGAAAGATGGTGAAAGATGGTGAAAGACGTGCTTTCTTAGTTTCCTTATCTTTCCTTGATATTGCACAATTTCCCCCGTTCGTGTAACTCCCGAGCGATGTTGTGTCGCACTCTGTCGCCACGGCCAAGGTTTCGATCCCTTTAAGCCTTTCGATCCTCAAAGCGCTGAAGAGGTGCCGCTGAGTCGAAATTGTGCCACGAGCGCTTCGGTTTGGAACGGTCACCATCTTTTACATTCTTTCACCATCTCGGGATAAAATGTTGTGGACCCGGCCCACCAGTAGAAACACCCTGTGGAACTTGTATGAACTTGTGACACATGGATGAGACTGGCAAGGTCTTCATGAGGCACTCGGAAGTCTGGGATGCTTTCGCGATCGATTTTGCTAACTTGTGGCTTCCTGAGCAGCTGATGCTTTCACTTTCTTTTCCGAATGATTCTGACAGCTTTCTTGTGGAGGTCATTGTTTGCTGCATGTTTTCAATGACGGTCTTAGGCTCGTGAAATTTTAGCATCAAACAAGCTGAGCAGGTAGATCGCAACCTTGAGGGGGAATTTCCGATCCTTTCTGCGTGCAAACAGGTGTCACTCCTAAGGTAGCTCCACCTTGAGACTTGACTGAGCACAGTAGAGGTCACACCAGGAGTAATCGGGTACGCATTGGATCCCATGTGTGTGTATATATATATTTATATTATGATATTATTTGATATTAATTGATTGTACTTTGCTTATATATTTGTTGTGGAGACCAAAACAGGGCTCACTTTGTTGACGCCTCACTTTGGCTCCCAGGCCCAGCACTCCGTGTGCGCACGCCTCGCATGTGAAGATAGAGTCACCCGGAGCCCGACAGCCAAGAGGAAGTGCAGAGTGTGGATTGCCCAAACTTTTTTCGGATACTCTGAGATAGCAAAATCATGCAACAGTTGTAACATCTATGTGTTTTTTGAGTATATGGACTTTGACGCAGAGGAACAGGCATCAGAGCATGGGATCAGAAACGGATCAATCTTGGAGACACACAAATTAGGTCACAGCAGTTGTTTTCCGAGTGGATGACGTTGACATTTTTCACACCACTGGAGAACGCTGAATTCGAACCGAAGGTCGTTGAAGCAGTGGCCTGGTGGTGGGAGCTGGATATGGGTGCAGGTGCCACCAGACCATTGCAGCAATGCATTGGTTCTTTGGTTGAAGATGTGCTCTTCTGTGGCAATGCGCTGATTAAGACCTTTTACTGTTTTCTTTTACCAGAAAGTTGCGGTGAAATTGCTGAGCAAGTTGAGAACATGTGGAACTGCTGTTGCCTCCAAAACCTGGGCAACCACAGGTGGACAGCACAGCAGCTGGACCAAGGTGCGCTGGACAGTTGGACAATGAGGTCAAACTTCAATGCTAGACTGCTGCTAGACTGCTAGATACATGCTTGGAAACACTTGCCATGGTCGGCCGGCTTTGCCACGAGACAGTATGGTGCTCCTGCAGTATTTATACTAGCGTCATAGAACTCATAAAGCGATGCGCTCCTGATGCAAATTAAAGCTTGAAGCGCCCAAAAACGCGCAGGCCCAAGAGTCACAGAGATAGTCACATAATGTTACACACACACATATATATGTATTATATATATATATATGTATTATATATATATGTATTATATATATATATGTATTATATATATATGTATCATATATATATATATGTATTGTATATATATATATATGTATTATATATGTATACATAAACAGAATAAACGCATTATATAGTGATGGGATGTCTCAAACACAGGGCAACTACCCAATTTCTGACTCAACTTCACGACGTATCTTCAAAATATTTCAAAATGCAAGTCATGCGGTCAACCAGACTTTGCTGTTCTTGACCATGAACCCGCATCGTTGACGTTTGGCTCGATGTTAGCCAGTCGCGATTTAACCCAGATGTGGCTACATTAGGAAGGCAACTCGTAGCAGAATTGTCCCGATACATTTGCCATTTGCAGTATTTTGCAGTTAGGTTCAGATGGTGACCTCCCCCTCTGGCCCATCTGCCCTGCGACATCCTGGGACCCATTTTAGCCAGCCATGCTGCGCATTTTGTCGGCAACCTCGGGTGCTGATGTGGTGGCTTTGGATGCTGACAGGCTCGAAGGGATGTCAAATGTCAGAGTGTTTGAAGACCTTGACAGTATCCTCTCTACTTGAAGGCATCCTCTTCGCCTCCCCTCGTGCTCTGTTGCCTTTCTTGCGACCCCCCCAGCACCCCAAGCCCCTTGTACCTTCCTAACACCTTCCCTGCACGCCTATCGCCCCCTGCTCTTTCATTCAACCCTCTCGCCCTCTCTCGCCCCCCTCTTGCCCCTCTCTCACCCCCTTTCGCAGCAATAGGGGGGTCGAAACTGAGTTGCCGGCCGTTCAGTCATCATGTTTACTCAATCTCTTAGCTCTCAGCAGGGAGTCAGTCACATTTGTCCATTTCTTGGCTTTGACCATCGAATTCTCCTGCAAAGTCTTTTCACTAATATGCTAAGAGTGGACCGTGCAGACACAGAAGCTGCGAGGCTTCAGGACTTGATTGAAAGCAAAGGAAGCGACACAGCAACTTGGCGCCCTGATTTGCCGCCTTCAGTTGGTCATCTCGGTCCCAGTCAACTCATTTGGAATTCATTACATGCTCTGTATCCTTTGACATCCTTTGACGCTGGTGAACTTTTCAATGATTTTTGTGGATGCCCTGGCGATCGCTGCTTTCGCTCATCAGTGTCAGATAGAGCATGGTGACTTTTTCATGCGCTCGCAAGCAACAGACCCCATTTGTGGCTCCTTTATCCCAAAGCGTCCCAAGAATGTACGCAATGGGTTTGGTTATGTTTGGTTACTAAGAAAGTGCAGCCAAGCGGGGTTGAACGCTATGGCAACGCCTGGTTTTGACTTTTTGCAGCCAGGTGCGAGCTGTCAAGATATTCCTGTCGGAAGAGTACTTCCCTGGCAACTCCAGGTTTCGTCTGAGATTGTTGGATGCGGATGGCGAAGTTTCATCCGCTGCGCTCGCAGATGACGTGGCTTGAGCTGGAAGATTTGAAGATGGAACATGCATTATATGCATTGCATTTGCCAGAGGATCGTTTGGCACATGCCAATTGTATTCGGTTCCCGGGGATTCGTTACTGGAGTGAAGTTGCTGCAAACTCTTGGTGCATCTGGGGCTATTCTTTGTAAACAAATTGGAGCCAAATGATTCATGCTGAGAATCCAAGGCAGTTGCAACTATGAACAGAGCCTATGTTCCACTCTGTTTAATATTCCCTGGTTATCCCTGGTTATCCCTGGTAATCCCTGCTCTTTTGAGAGTTTTTGACCTGTCCTTTCTGGCTGTGTTGTGCAGGTTTCAGTGGTGATTCCGATGAATCTGCAATTGGTGATCCTCGATTTTTACCCTGCAGATCCCAACGATGTTCAGAGACTCCTGACGGCGTGTGCTGAAAGGAAGCTAGATGAAGTGGAAGAGATCCTGCAACGACGCCCAGCAAGACTCATGCTTTGCTTTGGGATGAATATCAGATAACTTTCAGGATTTATTTCAAAGTTCTTTGGATTTATATGGATTTATGATTTTCCTTCGAATGTCTTCAGTTTCTTGGATGTTTTTTCTATGTTTCTTCTGTGATGTTCATGGTATTCATGGTTGGAGATCCGGTTGGAACTACTACTGTAGTATTGGAACTACTGTAGTAACATGTAGTAACTACAACTGTTCCTGCTACATCCTGCTACTGCTACTGCTGGTGCTAAAGGGTGCAGCCAAGAAGCGCTCCAAGGCCCCCAAGATCCAAACGCCGCAGATGGAGATGGCAGAGTTGCCCTTCACCTGGCTGCAGGTGATGGAAGTGTGCCATGCATACAATTGCTGCCCGACCTCGAGGGCCAGGGTGTTATGGATTTTAGGATATTTTAATATATTTTAGGCATTTCAATTTTTTCTTTCTTTTTTTTTTCTCTCTCTCTCTCTCTATTACTATGTTTAATATGTTCTATCATAGTTCTATCTGTGTCTCTCTATTACTCTATGATACTCCACTCTATGACCATGACTGGGATCCTTCATGATCTTTGGACCGGCGACAGATGGCGACAGGATATTGGATTCTGGAGTTGGATTTTTTTGAACTTTGTGAGAAGTTGGTTGTGGTCCGGTGGGGCAACACCATTTTTTTTGAATCCGTTGAATCCCTCTAGGGCGACTTGCTCAAATCTGCCCAGAGTCTTTGACTCCACATATAGTATATATGCCTATATATGTACATATCATATCCACACATATCCGCACATATATATATATAATATAATATCTACAGACATTGCCAGTTGGTGCACTCCAGTGGACTTCGTCGGAAGCTGGGAAATTTGGCTCCAAGGTTGCTGGAGGCTGGAGCTAAGAAGGATCCTCGGCATAGCAGTGGCGCCACACCCTTGCACTATGCAGCTCAGAACGGCTGTTCGGAGGCAGCCACGCTCTTATTGGATGTGGGAGCTGAAGGAGATGCTGCAAGAACTGATGGTGCCACTCCGTTGCATGTTGCTTCCCTTCACGGACGATTGGAGCCGCATTTGCAAAGAGCATATTTGCAAAGAGCATTTGCTTTGCACATCTTTGATCATCTTTGCACAATGTTCTTGTTCCAATGTGTTCCAACAATCAGATGTCTTCATGTTTCTCTAAAATCCGACGAAATGGGAATCTCCGGGAATCTCTGAGATCTTTTCAGATCTTTCAGGACGTGGTACGTTTGCTGATGGAGCATGGTGCCAACAAAGACCGGGCGACGGAAGGCGGCGATTGCCCCGTCCACCTGGCAGCACGGCAGGGGCATTTGGACGTGCTGCGTTTCTTATTGGAGCAGGGCGCACGGCTAGATGTGCCCGCAGGCCCTGTGTGCCGGGCCCTGTGTGCCGGTGCGTTGGCCCAATGTGGGCCCACATTGGGGCCCAACGTGCACAATTTTTGACCCAACAGCTCTTGAGAAACTTGCACACTTTGCACAGTTTGCACAGTCAGCTTGTCCAACGTATTCCGGGATTCTTTGTGCACGAATCTACTTTCACTGATGCATCTTAGCCGCTTAGCCCCAATGAATGTAGTTTGTAGTTTCTCCTAGGTTACATTATGTAAGTCTTGCTCAGTAAGTACCAGTTGTTTCTATGGCTACTGTGTCAGGCCATGCAGGTGAGACTCCTCTGCTCCTTGCAGCATGGCATGGCCACATTGAACTGGTGCGTTTTCTGTTTCTTGGCACATGCCATGCAGCCCACTGCAGCCCACTGCAGCCCCATCAGCCCCGTTTGGATTTACCACGGCGGCATATGATGTTAGCAATGTAGGATTGGCTGTTTTGAAGACAACTTTCGGAACTTCTTGTGGTCAGCCGCACGCAAGATTCCAGCACGGTTTGACAGGTTGACATATACGTGCTTTTGGGGCTTGCACTTGACAGATTGCATTGCAACGCATCCTTTCATCCGAAATGCTGTGAAGCAAATCAATCCAAAGTTGAATCGACGAATCAACCAAGCCACAGCTACAGATTGACATTTGCTGTGAGTTCTCAGATCATCTCAGATTATCTCAGATTCAGGCTTGACTTTGGTGCCGCTGTCAACTTTGCAGCCCGTGAGTCCGGTGCCACGCCGTTGCAAAGCGCATCGTGGAACGGCTATGCCGAAATTGTGCGACTTTTGCTGCAGCGAGGTGCTGAGAAAGATCAGGTCGGTGCACGTCGGAACATGTCGGAGCCGTGTTGAGCAGCTGTCTGAGCAGCTGATGCCATGACTTCCCGTGTGCGACAGGCGACCACTGACAATGGCATCGCTGCTCTGCATTTGGCCGCGAGGCAAGGGCACTTGGAGGTGGTGAAAGTGTTGCTGGAGTTCGGCGCTGACAAGGACAAGGCTGGGAATACACATCACAAATATCATCAAATATTTGATATCTAGAAGGAAGTATGAGTTAGAACCAATGGTTTCAATGATGGCTGGGACTTTGGCGGGGAGTTTTCAAGTTCCCAAGGAGGTTCTGGAAGATAGCTTTGAGATGTTTTGAACGGTAGCTGAGAATGTAATTGAGAAATATTGAGAATGTTGTGATATGGCATGGTGTGCGGCGGTGCGGTTTCAGATGTTCAAAGTGGAAACCGTCCCTGCAAGATGGCCGCGAACAGAACGACGCCGCTGCATTTGGCTGTTCAAGAAGGTCGCTTGGAGGTACCATCTGGGATGAGCGAAGGGATGATACTGGAAAGAAAATCTAAGTTTCCTGGAAAAAACAATTTCAGGTTCCCCTGATCCTTTGGTCCCCTGGTCCTCTGGTCCCCTGGTCCTCTGGTCCTCTGGTCCCCTGGTCCTCTGGTCCTCCTCTGGTCCCTTGGTCCCCTGGTCCCTGGGTCCTCTTGATCCCCTGGTCCCTTACCCTCCTCATCCTGGTCCTTTACCCTTCTCATCCTTTGATCTCCCAAATACACCCTAACCAACCTGAAATAGATCCAAAAACTAACTCTAGACAATATGCTGCAAATAACACGAAATGCTGCAGATAATCCCCTGCGTAGTACAGATGCTGGCTCCAAGATGCTGCGAGCACGGTGCAAACAAGGGATTCAAGGCCAAAACGCTTTAAATACCATGCAAATTGCATAATTAAGTTCCAAAACCCTGCACATATTCGAAGGAAGTTTAGAAGTCAAACTTCCGACAATATGGACAGATGAAAAGCAGAGAAGGGAAGAGGCAGAGAGAAGAGAAAGATTAGAAGAAAGAAGAGTAGAAGAGAAAGAGTAAGAAGAAAGAAGATGCAGATGCGAGAAAAGGTAGGAAAGTCGCGAAACACGGTGTTTTTCCAATGATTTGGGGCTCCGGAGGGTCGAAAAGTAGGCTCGCTGGAGTGGCGGGTGCGGAGCCAGCTGGCCAGATGAGAGATGAAAAATTGCACGCCGTTGTGGCGCGAAGCACATTTCGAAGTCAAAATGTACAAAGCACACCATTGTCGGACCACTTTTGGAAGTTGAGATGTCGAAAAAGTGCACGCGGTTGTGGCGCGAAGCACATTTCCAAGTCAAAATGTACAAAGCACACCAGCTCCGGACCACTTTTGGCAGTTGAGATCGCCGTTGTGGCGCGAAGCACATTTCGAAGTCAAAATGTACAAAACACCTCAGCGTCGGACCGCTTTTGGAAGTTGAGATGTCGAAAAAGTGCACGCCGTTGTGGCGCGAAGCACATTTCGAAGTTAAAATGTTAAAAACACCAGGGGTTCGGACCACTTTTGGAGGTTCGGATGTCGAAAAAGTGCACGCCGTTCTGGCGCGAAGGACATTTCGAAGTAAAAATGTTCAAAACACTAGGGGTTCGGACCACTTTTGGAGGTTCAGATGCTGCTTCGCTTCAATACATTACACTACAGGACATTACACTACACTACACCCCAGTACACTACATTACACTACACTACGCTCCAGTACACTCCACTACACTAAATTACACTACACCACACTACATTACACTGAATGACACTGCAACACAGATAGACAGGTAGACAGCTAGACAGATAGACAGATGAAAGGGAGAGATAGATAGATAGGTAGGTAGATAGAAAGATAGACAGACAGATAGATAGATAGATAAACAGATAGATAGATAGATAGATAGATAGACAGATAGATAGGTAGATAGATAGATAGAAAGATAGAAAGATAGACAGATAGACAGATAGACAGATAGACACATAGACAGATAGATAGACAGATAGACAGATAGACAGATAGACAGATAGACAGAGACAGACAGACAGACAGACAGACAGACAGATAGATAGATAGATAGATAGATAGATACATAGATGCATAGATACATAGATACATAGATACATAGATGCATAGATACATAGATGCATAGATAGATAGTCAGAGAAAGAGAGAGAAAGAGAGGAGACGTCAAGCACCTTTCGGTCCATCAGTGGCTTCGCTCTGCCATCCCTGATTCACAACCACCAACCTCTCCTATAGGTTTCCTATTTTTGAAACTTCCGCCACCGCCTTGTGCGGTACTACTGGTATTAAAAAACAAGAGATTTCAGCTGCACAAAATTGAATTATTCAAGGCCAGAACTCTTTAAATTTCATGCAATTGCATGTTTGAGTGCCCAAACCCTGCACATATTGTACAAACAAGAGATTTCAGCTGCAAAAAGGTTCAAAGTACAGATTCTTATTTTTTTTCCCAGTGTCTTAAGTTTTTTCCAGTGTGGAGAGTAGGGGTGAACCTTAGTTTTTTTTCCAGTAGTCAAAAGTTTTTTTCCAGTGTCTACCCGAAGACGTCAAAGAGCACAGGAAAAAAGAACATCGGTATGATTAATTATGATATATGACTGGGGACGTATATGGATGCGTATTTGTGGTTTGCAGGTGATCATGAAACCCATTGGTGTATCGTATTTGTTGTACCCAGCGCATGCTGGCATATTGGATCATATTGAATAATCATATTGGCATATTTTGGTATCTTATTTCATGTGATTGAAAAATCATGCAAGATTATGCTTTTATGATCTTTTATGCTTTGCTTCCCTTCAGAATTACATGACATCATGACATGACAGTGCACCATCCCCCTCGTAGGCTACCTTCTAATGGGCGTAGCCTCGCGTAGGCCTCGGGGGAACAAACCTCCGGGTAGGCTCTGCATAGGCTTGATTTCGAAAATATTAGAGCATAGGGGCTATTTACATCTATGTACTATCTATGTACTAACTATGTACTAACTATGTAACATTATGTATCAAAAAAGAGTACTCGACATGACTCAGATCGCCTCTGGGCGCACCTTTCGGCCCAGGTGGTACGCCTCTTGATTGAAGCTGGAGCAGATAAAGACGCCAGCACGACAGACACTCGCCTGACCGCATTGCATATGGCGTGTCGCACCGGAAACGTGGCGATTCTACGGCTCTTACTCGAGAAAGGTGCGCAGTCCCAAAGACAAGATGCGTTGGAGTTGTAGTTGTGCACGTTGATGATCGTTGATTTACGTTGTGTTTTTGGTTTTGGGTCTTGTACTATGCACAGGTCGTTCAAGTCATTGTTGTCATGAACTCGTACCAAATTCATTTGTCGTGAAGGCCCAGGTTTCTGTCACACAGCCAAAAATGGGCTTGCTCAGCGTCACCGCGCTGGGCATTTTTTTTGAAATTGATGTGCTTGGCTTATCATACATTCATTTATATAAGTGAATCTGAAACTGCTCTCAGCATCTGTGGTTGGTTGCTGTGTCAGACTATGATTGTCTATTTGTGACTGTACGAATTACTGTGGTTCTCAGCAACTTTGTGATTTTGTCGTGTGTTCCCACACCTGTACCTTTTTCCAGCTCAATGTTTGTCGCTGAAAGCCTGTTAAGTGCCACAGGCACGTCCTGTGAAGAGGCAACACTCAAAGATCGCTCTTGATGGCATTTGGATATTGATAAGGAAGCATTTCATAGCATTTCTTTTCACATTGCTTCCAGCATATTACTTTTGCAGTCCGTCAATATCCTGGAAATCCTTCAAAGTTGCTTTAAAGCCTTTTAAAGCATTGCCAAAACAGTTGGAAGTTGGTAACTAGCTGTCAATATAGTGAACATTTGTCAGACGTAAGACATTTGTCAGATGTTTGTCAGGTGCCGAGCCAGACAGAGCGGTTGGAGGCTGGTTGGCGTCGTTGAAATCGCCGTGTCTAATGGCGGTGCTAAACGGTCATCCTGCGGGTTTGCCATCAAAAACTACAGCAACTAGTTGCTGAATGTTGATGCGCTCAACGCAACGAATTTCTCATGAAATTCCATGAAACGCTTTGTGATTTTACATGGAGCCTTTGCCGATGCCGCATATTTCCAAGAAAAGTTGGTTTCTGTTTGTTTGGCAAGGCCGAGGGGCTACACCTTTGCAGATGGCTGCGGACAATGGCCATGTGGAAGCTCTGCGAATTCTCCTGCAGGCTTTGAGCAAAGACTTTGCTCGATAAGATTCTTCAGTCTTCAGTCCACAGGTTTCAACCAGATGTGTGCGTTTTGGGGTTTGAACGTTAACCTTTCTTGCAATGTCTGGAAAACCCGTCCCAAACCAGATCCATCCAGATTGATCCAGATCCGAACTTCAAGCTGTGCTCCAGGCAGGAGTGGAACCCAACAAGGCCACATTCGACACATATGACACTGCAGCGCATTTGGCAGCTCGCAACGGACATCTGGAAGTGCTGCGTTTGTTGCTTGAATATGGTGCCGACAAAGAGGCGGGCCAAGTTCTTGAAGTGGAGGGACAGTTTTGATTCTTTTTCCACAAAATGAGAGAGCTCATCTGATCTCATCTGATCTCATCTGTTTTCGTTTTCGTGTCACATCGCTGCAGTTTCACCAGCTCAGTGTCACTGCGTTACCCACATGTCTTGAGGCGACCACCAGCGCTCAGTGCCTTTGGCAATGAACCCGGGCTTGCTGCAGCCCCAAAATTAAGTTCTATATGGATCAGAATGGAATACAATGGAGCGATATGGAGCGTGTGATTTGAGCAACTTTCAGTCGCGTTTTGTTCATGCAGCAAAAAGTAGTTGTTTCAACCTCAATTCGATACGTAGTGTTTCTTTCAAGTTCTTCCCATTGATGTCATACCGCATTGTCAAAGGAATCTGCCAGGACTTTGCAATCAGTGTGTTCCGGCTACATGTTGTTTCGGTTGACTCGCGAGGCCTTGCAATTCTTGTCTCTTTCTGGTTCTTCGCGCCTTGCATGTCCAAAATCAACCAACATCATGTGATCCACTTCGTTGCTAGATCAGCATTTTTGTAAGAAATCCGTAGCTTTGCTTCATCATTGCCACGTCGAAGCTAGACACTTTGGACAGTTTGTCAAGATTTGTCAAGACAGGGCAGTGGCAGCAGCATTGCTTCAGCATCGAGGCATTCGCTCCTGCACCTGGCTGCAAGAGGCAATCACCCACAAGTGGTGCGTTTGTTGATCGAAGCGGGGGCTGACAAAGATGCTGATACGCAAACAGGCGGGAGGCTTGCTAAAAGCATGTCACAGAGCCACTCTAAGGAATTATACAATATTATATATATAGAATGGGCTAGCGCCCGGGTGCCGCCGACCCTCCAAAAAGGGGATCGGCGGGCTTTGATATGCTCTGATGCTTCATGTTGTGACAAGTCGCTTTTTCAAAAGCTTTGGCTTCAGCTATTGGAAGGACGAACCCTTCCATCAAGAGCTTCGAAGCATTTCCGAAAAGCGGAAACGAAGCTTTCAACATGTGAGGCACATGCTTGAAGGCCCCTTGGAATCCTTAAACAAAAGCACATGGTGAAACTCCTAAGGCAGTTTCAGAATGCAATAAATCGACAGTCTGGCGTGGCTTTTGGTGTTGCCGGGCTAGCTTTGCACGCCAAGCTCAAGGGAAACGAGGGAAGCGGGGGAATGGGAGGGCTTGGCACACTTTGGTGCTTTTCAAACTTCGCTGAGTTACAAGTTCACTTGTAAGTTGCCCAAGTGGACTTACAACCATGTTATCTGTACTTACAACTGGGCTATGTCCAACCTAAGTCATGTATAAGTGCAGCTGAAGTTATACTTGACTTGCAAACAGTTGGCCGGGTTATAAGTGGACTTAGGTCCAACGTAAATTTCTCGTGGGCAAGTGATTATAAGTCACTTAGCTAAGTCAGCCAAGTCCACATGGTTTCTCGTGGGTTTTGCACAGCAACCTTTTGATGTATCTTCGGCACCGGTCTCCTTCTTTTTTTGGGTGGTTTTACTTGGAAAAATGTTTTCTCGACGGCTGAAATTTCATGCTAGCAAGCTATGAAAATGTATTTGCTCAAAAAAGGGCACCGTGGGGCTTTGTCAGCGCCCTGGTCCTTTTGCTAGATAGAATGACAAACAGAATATCATAATGTCAGTAGAGATGATCAAATATCAAGAAGAATGCCAGATACATCCACTAGATGTGATCTAAATGAGTTTAATTGAATAGAATCGGATATATTCGCATTGGTCAAAATGGCAACTTGACCAAGTTGACTGCATTTAGATGGAGGATTCGATGTTAGCGAAACTAAGTGTCCTTTGTAAATGGTTTGATTCACACGTTTGAAAAGGCTCTGCACTGAACAGTGATTATTGTGCCAATGATAAGATCATACTGAGCCCTTCTTCGGCTGGAAATTTGATTTGAATACATATTAGGTTTCAGTCACAAAGACAATGACAGACACTTAAATTCAAAATACAGTTTTGGGTCATGCAGCGAATCTAGAGCTTCCCATCCGGGGAAGTTGCAAGCAATCCAACCATGATCTAACTACATTCAACGGCATGCGGTTCTACACCGCGCCCGGCAACCGGGCAGAAAACCCTTGGCGTCTCCACAAACATCTGAAATAGATAACTCGAAACCCCCCTTGCCTGGGGATGCAAATGCGCCACAAACTGCGCAGGGGACGGCGCACAAAGTCAAGCGCCGGGTCAAGGCAGCCTCTTGCTTGAAAAAGAAGCAGGAGACCTACGCAACAGAACGCGGGGACCTGTATCTACAGAACAAATTGTAACTGGCATATCTGAATCTATGCAACTCTACGTAAGTATGTCAGCCAGACGGCACGGGTTCTCTCCGGGCGGTCATGCTGCGCTCATCAGGAGCGGAAAGAAGAAGTACTACGAGTCCTCAAGGAAGAGGTGCAAAAAATCGCATTGACTGAAAACTCACCTGCGTCGAAGCCCTGTGGTTGGGCGCAGGACGTCAAAGAGCGCCTTCTGGCCAAACACCGGAAGGAGAACGCCAAGAAGCTCAAGGCAAGGGCTTGGTCGAAGGAAGTTTGGAAGTCAAACTTCCTACAATATGGACCGACGAAAAGCAGAGATGGGAAGAGTCAGAGGAGAGTCAAAAAGAGAAACCCTCCGAAGAAAGAAGATCCAGGTGCGCGAAAAGGTCGGAAAGTCGCGAAGCAGTGTGGTTCTCCAATGATTAGCGGCCTCGGAGGGTCGAAAAGTCGGCTCGCTAAAGCGGCGAGCGCGGAGCCCGCCTCCTTGACCGCAGTGGCGGCCTCGAGCGGGCCATCTGTTGTCTTCTTTGTTTTTCCCCCCGGCAGAAAAATGATTCGGTTGGTGCACGAGGACATGTGATTAGCATGGTAGTGCTCGTCTCGAAGGACGTAAATGTAGAAGTACATGTATACATGTATGTATGTATGTATGTATGCATGTATGTATGTATGTATATATATATATATGTGCGTATGTATATCGATGTGTATATATAAAATTATATATATATATATCGCTGTCTGTGTATTTCTGCACGCGGATATATATATATATATATTTATAACTATGTAGATTTATTGATAAATGCATAGATATGCGGTCGGCTGAGGGCAGTGCTCTGTGGTGCGGGATAAGAGGAGTACGCTCTAATCAGACGGCAAAAACGAGCAGAACAAAGCCGGGGGCCACAGAATAACCCTACCTTTGCTTACACTGCTGCACGCACGAACCTCGGGCGTAAAGCACGTGTGTTGTGGCCCCGGGACCTGAGGTGGCGCGCCGGGGCACCTCGATGCCCGAACTAACAAGGCAAAGGAGGAGGCAGCAACCGAGAAGCTTTCTTTATAGCATCAATGCATAGGCATATTGTGTCAAAATGTTTTCGGTGTAATTCAATCTGTGGATTGCAAACGTCAAGGTATTGAGGTCACGACGTAGGCTGAACTCTTCTAGTTTCAGGATCGTAGCCATAAAGATATTAGGATACAAAAGTCTTCGGAGATTGGATGTACCGAGTTCCGATCCGGAGAGCCACCCAAAAGTCGGATTCGAGTCGGTTTCGGGTTTCGGGTTTCGGGTTTCGGGTTTTGTCGACTGAAACCAACTTTCGCTGTCGGTTTTTCGGGTTTCGGGTTTCGGGTTTCGTCGCTTGAAACCAACTTTCGCTGTCGGTTTCGGGTTTCGGGTTTCGGGTTTCGGGCTTCGTCGATTGAAACCCGGTTTCGGGTTTCGGGTTTCGATCGGCCCTGGGGAAGTTAAGTCTTCAGAGTCGGTTTCGGGTTTCGGGTTTCGAAGGTTAAGTCTTCAGAGTCGGTTTCGGGTTTCGGGTTTCGATCGGCCCTGGGGACGGGTTTCGGGTTTCGGGTTTCGGGTTTCGTCGATTGAAACCCACTTTCGCTGTCGGTTTCGGGTTTCGGGTTTCGATCGGCCCTGCGGAAGTTAAGTCTTCAGAGTCGGGTTTCGGGTTTCGGGTTTCGGGTTTCGATCGGTCCTGGGGAAGGTAAGTCTTCAGAGTCGGTTTCGGGTTTCGGGTTTCGGGTTTCGGGTTTCGATCGGCCCTGGGGAAGTTAAGTCTTCAGAGTCGGTTTCGGGTTTCGGGCTTCGGGTTTCGGGTTTTGGGTTTCGATGGGTCCTTGGGAAGTTAAGTCTTCAGAGTCGGTTTCGGGTTTCGGGTTTCGGGTTTCGGGTTTCGCAGTTCGAAACCAACTTTAACAGTCGGTTTCGGGTTTCGGGTTTCGGGTTTCGCTGGTCGAAACCAACTCTGTAGACCTCTCTCCGGATCACGTCTCGATGTACCGGTTGGAACGGCAAGGGTAGGAAAAAGTTCCACGACAGCCTTTTCCTCAGCTTCGGGGCCCCATCGGACAACCATTGCGCACAGGAGCAAAAGAAAAAAGAAGAAGAGCTGGAACTTTGGTTCCAGACAGACGATAAGCTGCAACAAGCCAAAGAGCGCCACAGGCGTAAGAAGGAGGCCGAGGCCGCCGCGCGACGAAAGAAAAAGGAGGAAGCAGGGGAAGGAGCGGCTGCCAAAAAGCCAAAGACTAACAAGGCAGCGGCAAAGGCGAAGACGAAGGCTGCTAAAAGCAGCGGCAGCAAGGCGGCGCCTACCGAGGGGAGCAGCTCAAGCAGCTCCACCTCCAGCACCGCCTCTGAGAGTGAGGCCGAGGCAGCGCACGTCGCAAATAGCGACGCGGACACAAGCGCGTCTGAAGAGACACGCAAAGCTGTCTACTGGGGCGCCCTCGAGGCCCCCCTTTCTGTGCTGGCGGGTCAGAGAGCTGACCCGTCTGGGTGGCCAGGCGCCTCGCCCCGGCCCTTAAGGCGCCAGCCTGGCGAGGCAAAGCCATGACTTGGCTGCAGAGCCTCGGCCAACGGGACGGAGTGAAGGAGGTCCAGGCCCTCACCGAGCACCAGTGTGGGCGGCAGCCATTTTCGCACAAAATGCAAAAACTGAGGTAAAATTGCGGTTTCAAGTGTGCCGCGGCAATCGTCTGTGTGTAAAAGCGTGTGTGTGTGTGTGTGTGTGTACCGTCTGAATAGACGTAAAACTTCTATTACTTGTTATATATATATATATTATATATATATGCGGGGGGTCACCGGGGTCCCGGGGGGGTCGGTGACCAATGAAGACACCTCCCCGGGACCCGTGTAAACGTACCCGCAGGACTTCGGTGGTGCACCTTGGCGCAATTATAAGTCGCAGCTGGTGGCCACCGTAGTCCTATATATATATATATATTCATCCTTATCTAAGTAACTAACTAATCTAATCTGCATGTCACAGGATTCAGTTCCTGCCGGATCATATAATGATCCATTCTTGTCTAGTGTGATTCCTATGGTGACTCCGACAAGGTGCCATAGGGCCAAGTGAGGCAACCCCAGTTGGGGTCAATGTTGACTGACTTGACTTCCGAATTTACACATTTTAATCCAGTAATTCATTTAAGTAAAGCGAACCTGTCGGCCTTTCTGTTATCCACCGTTTTCGATGAGTCTCGCTGCCCCTGTAGTCCCAGGGTTTTCTCGCCGAGATTCCTGTTTGCCAGACTGAAACCGTTCTGAACTGCCAGAAACCTCCGTTTTTGCAGCAACTTTTGCAGCTACATTGCATCATGTCATGACACAAGTACCAGGTAGGCTCACGACTTTCAGGTGTGGTCTTTTTCCTTTTGATGGTTGTCTGGTGAGGTGATACATATTGTGCACCTAATTCGTTGGAACTTGAAAAGGCTATGCCCTTGTGGCTGACTTGAACACGGGCCTGTTGTGGCACAATCGCACGACCTTTAGGTTTAGGAACTGAGTCTTGTTTTCATTTTTGTGTTTTCACCAACTAATCCCCATTGGTCCCCTATCTCATGCGTTCTTCCCTCCCCAGGTAGGTCGGCTCCGTCGCGTGCCTAGGTGTGTGTAGGTTCTCGCTGTGTCAGGTTGGTTCAGGCGCTTTCGTCCTTCCCCCCCCTCCGCTGGTCTTTTTCCGTGTCCGTCGACCCTCCGCTTTTTTCTTTTCCCTTGCCTTTTCAGGGTTCGCCCGCCGGGCTAGGTGTGTTGGTGTGTGTTTGCTCCTTCCCTCTTCTTTTGCGTTCCCCTCTTCGCGTCCTGGTTAAGTAACGTTCATCTCATCTTCACTTTCATCTCATTTTTCATCCCCCGTTCATCCTCATCTTCATCTCATTTTTACGCGCACCACCCTGCCGGAGGCAGGGTGTGTGTGTGTGTACCGTCTGAATAGACGTAAAACTTCTATTACTTGTTATATTTATATATATATATATATGCGGGGGGTCACCGGGGTCCCGGGGGGGTCGGTGACCAATGAAGACACCTCCCCGGGACCCGTGTAAACGTACCCGCAGGACTTCGGTGGTGCACCTGGGCGCAATTATAAGTCGCAGCTGGTGGCCACCGTAGTCCTATATATATATATTCATCCTTATCTAAGTAACTAACTAATCTAATCTGCATGTCACAGGATTCAGTTCCTGCCGGATCATATAATGATCCATTCTTGTCTAGTGTGTGTGAAACATCTGAAGAGATGTGAAACTTCTAACCGTTGTATATATTTTTTTTAATGTTTTTGCAAAATGGATTTAACTTCCAGCAGGGGCACACGGCATCCTTGACCTACCGTGTGCAACGAAGCTATGGTCTTGGATGGGATATCAGGTCTGATCACCCTGACGTACCTGCTCAATCTTTTTCATTTGCGTCCATGGCCACCGGCTAAGCCAAGAACCGGCAAGTCGAATAATTGGAAGACCACGATTTGGGTCAGATGGAACAATTGCATCTAGCAAGGACGTAGAAAGAATTCTTTTACACTGTTTCTCGCGTCTGGTCACTTACCATTTCCTGTCAGGTTTAACTGAAGTGTTTTTTGCACGTACGATGCATTCCACATCAGAATTCGCAAAGATGTTTCTGAGCAAGTGTGTGGTTCATGCTGGATTCGTCAAGGTGGCATGAACCCTTCGGGGAAAGCTTGTCGAAGCTAAGACTCGACACTTTGAAATGACCTCAGAATTGACTTGACACTTTTGAATCAGTAATTCGTCTAAGTAAAGTGAAACAGCCGTTCACCTTGAGTGTACCTTGATCCAAGAAACAGAATTATACCAAGACACAACCAAACATAAATACTTATTCACTTCCCAACGGGTTGAGTACTTTGACACCATGTTTGGGATTCTAACATAAACAACATGAAAATTAAATAATTTGAAAAAATACCGAAACCAAGACATATAAGGAATTAATCAAAAGTAAATGGAACCATTGTGCTGTAGTGTAGAAGAAGCAGGTTGAGAAAATCCACATTGTTTGAAAATTGAACCTCAGCATGCAATGCTTGGGGGTATAAAGGGTTTTGTAATAAAGGATATCATCAGTATGCCTTCAGAATTTCGTAAGCTAAATCAACAACCAATGCATTGTTTTTTCGTATTTTCTTTTTGTTTTGGCATTCGAATTTTGCAGTCATGTCCTTGTGATTGCCGTAGACTTGACCATGCAATGCAACAGCTAACTCTGGTATGGCATAGTTTGTCCAATCGAAGAAACGGCTGCCGAAAGTTTATTTGTAACTGGCAAGTGATAGGTTGAGTAGGATGATAACCTGCAAACTGTTATGTATGTAACTCGAAAATCCTTCCGCTTCGGTGCGCATTTTTGCTCTGATCTTTTGCTCCTCTTCTGCAGTCCAAAGGCTGTTGGATGCGCAAATCACACGAACCTTAATCATGAATCAAATATACGGATGCAGAAACAAAACAGAACCGCCGCAAGCCATGCAGACATATCTTCAGACAAATGCATCATGTTCCAAGAACATGACTTCAGTCAGGAAAAATTAATGATGAAGCATTTCCACAAGCTTCTATACAATATAACAACCAAGAAGCCAAACTGGAGCATGGGAACAAGTGGTTCAAATGGCTGGCAACCTTAGTGGCCTTGCGACCCGTGAAATTTACCGGAAAATCTTAGACTTCATCTACCTTGCGCTCGTTCTCTTGCTCGTTTGCAGAACGCATCCAGGCACCAGAAGTTGAAGTGGACACAGCCCAAGATCTCAAGCCGAGGAGTTTTCAAAACTCCTGTTGATTGATGTCGGTAGGACGTTGTACTTTCCAAAGGAAGTTTAGGTCACAAACTTCCGAGTTACGGCTGAATGTCACAGGGCAGTTTTGTCAGGTGTTGTCATCATCATCATCATCATCACCATCATCATCTTCATCATCATCATCATCATCATCATCATGTCATCATATCATGGTCTATTGTCATAGAATCGCACACATGAGCATTCACGGGTGAAAAGCACTCTTGGCACGAAACCTTGTGTTTTTTCGGGTAAAGTGGCTTCCGTGGTCGCCGAAGGACGGTCTCTGTTTCCGCAGGTGCGGGCCTCCATCTAGGAATGTCGTCGGCGAAACAAATACACAGGACTGTATGGCGAGAGCTTGCTTTGCATTTCAAACTATTATGTAAAGACGAAGGCGTTCGACGGACTTTTGGAAGTTGTGAAATGTCGAAAAAGTGCACGGCGTCGTCGCAAGCGCTCGATTTCACATAACAAAATGTAAAAAACAAGCAACGCCAGAGCAGCGCGGAGTAGAGCAGCGCGGAGTCGTCACCATTGTCAGCATTCCGCGCATGTCTGTCGATTTGTTGCGACGCTCTTGCCATGCGGGTTTGCAAGTGCATTTTTTTTCGTTCATTCCTTCATTCCTTCATTCCTTCATTCTTTCATTCCTTCCTTCCTTCCTTCCTTCATTCATTCAATCATTCATTCATTCATTCACTCATTCATTCATTCATTCATTCATTCATTCACTCACTGAAAAGGTCGTTCATGCCATGATGCATCGTTTGCTTCCTTCGTTCATTTTTTCGTGCTGTCTTCCCTTCAAACTTTCTTTCATTCCATCTTTCTTTCGTCGCAGACCTCGTCTCACAATCTTTCCAACCCATCACAATTGCTATAAGCAACTTTTTTCCTATAGCTATCTACCTTTTCTCGAAACTTCCGCCCCGGCACGTGCGGGGCACTATCAAGTAATCTAAGCTAAAAATATTCTGTGATGTGTATATTTTCTTTAACCAATACTCGAAGGAAGTTTGAAGTCAAACTTCCGACAATATGGACAGATGAAAAGCCGAGCTGGGCAGAGGCAGAGAGAAGAGGAGAGCAGAAGAGAGAAGATCAGAGAAGAGAAAGAGTCAGAAGAAAGCAGATGCAGATGCGAAAAGTAGGCTCGCTAAAGCGGCGTGTGCGGAGCCAGCTGGCCAGACGAGAGATGAAAAAGTGCACGCCGTTGTGGCGCGAAGCACATTTCCAAGTCAAAATGTACAAAACACCTCAGGTCCGGACCACTTTTGGAAGTTGAGATGTCGAAAAAGTGCACGCCGTTGTGGCGCGAAGCACATTTCGAAGTCAAAATGTACAAAGCACACCACGTTCGGACCACTTTTGGAAGTTGAGATGTCGAAAAAGTGGGCGCGAAGCGCATTTCGAAGTCAAAATGTTAAAAACACCAGGGGTTCGGACGCCTTTTGGAAGTTGAGATGTCGAAAAAGTGCACGCCGTTTTGGGGCGAAGCACATTTCGAAGTCAAAATGTACAAAACACCAGGGGTTCGGACCACTTTTGGAAGTTCAGATGTCGCTTCGCGTGGCAGGCGCAAGGGATTGTGCACCTTGTCAAAAGTGAGCAAAACGTGGAGTTTTGTAGCATTTTCAACTACAACCACCGCTATTCCACACTACACTCCAGTACATTACACTACACCACAACCACAACTACAACTACACCTTCACTACATTCTACTACACAACACTCCACTACACTGCACTTAATTACACTCAATTACACTACACTACACTACATTACACTACACTACACTCCACTACACTACACTACATTACACTACACTACACTACCTTCCACTACACTTCACTACATTACACTACACTACATTACACTACACTACAACTACAACTACACAACTACACTCCACTACACTCCACTACACTAAATTACACTTCGCTACACTAAATTACACTACACTACACTACATTACACTACACTACGCTACACTACACTACATTAAACTACGCGACGCTACCTTCCACTACACTACACTACATTACACTACACTACACTCC
>CAMXCT020001301.1:83090-85590 GCA_947184155.2 Cladocopium goreaui
TAGATAGATAGATAGATAGATAGATAGATAGATAGATAGATAGATAGATAGATAGATAGATAGATAGATAGATGCATAGATACATAGATAGACAGACAGGTAGACAGGTAGACAGGTAGACAGCGCGACAGATAGACAGATGAAAGAGAGAGAGAGAGAGAGAAGAGAGACAGAGAGAGAGAGAGAGATAGATAGATAGATAGATAGATAAGTAAGATGGATGGATAGATAGATAGATAGATAGATAGGGAGATAGATAGACAAATAGCTAGAAAACTAGACAGCTAGATAGATAGGTAGATAGATAGATAGACAGATAGGGAGATAGATAGACAGACAAACAGATAGATAGGTAGACAGATAGATGAGTAGGTAGGTAGGTAGATAATCAGAGAAAGATAGAGAAACAGAGAGAAAAAGAGAGAAAGAGGGAGAAAGAGTGAGAGAGATCAAGCACCTTTCAGTCCATCAGTGGCTTCGCTCTGCCATCCCTGATTCACAACAACCAACCTCTCCTATAGGTCTCCTATTTTTGAAACTTCCGCCGCCGCCTTGTGCGGTACTACTGGTAACTTTACGTAGTGACTGGTTAGTGGGATGACAACGGAGTTACTCATGCACCCAACACAAGATATACATAAGAACAGACACAGCCTCGACGCCTTCTCTGCACTTTCCCGTGCACAAGGTCATACCAGCAACATAACGCAGCAGGTTCTTATCACATTGATTTGTTGTTAACATGAAACCTAAATATTTTAATCCATATCCATTTTTACCATTGTATGTTCTTTCATTTTCCACCAACAATTTACCCAAATTGCAACTAGTAAGCTTGCTTGTATGTCTTTTATGACCAAGTATAAAAAATGGAAAACATTTTGACAAAAGTTTGGTATCTACAAGTAGAATCTGTTCCGCAATTCTGCGTACCACAGATATGCCACATGTGAAACATGATCAGTCATGAACGGCTAAAATAGCGCACAAAAACATGTCGCAAGACATTCGATGCCCTTACGGTGTCTTCAAATCTGTCAATGAACTCCTCCAATGAAATCACGGCTAGCTTGCCCTCTCTTGAGCTTCAGGTTTGACGCAGAAAAATGTGAGATGTCAACTGCGTTTTGGCATATTGAGCTTCTTGATTTCCAACTACGTCAAAGAGACGTGAAAGAGGAAATTGAGCTAAGTCGGCGACTGTACATATAAATTTATGATTTTACAAGGTTTGAACTCATCAACATGATGTGGTCCGTTAATCTTTCAACACTTGTTGTTCCAGTATTCGATCGACATTACAAATCACCGTTGCCCGGAGATCCACTTCCGATCGGGAACGCGATCATATGCTCGAGCCATTAGCGTAAAAAAGACAAATTGAGACACATGGGCAATGGAAAACATGGTTGACATCATGCTTGACACAAATTCCTGAATACCTTGATGCAAAAACACCATAAATCTTACCTATCCAACCTCCAAACTTGAAAAAAATCAATTTTTCCTCCAATCCAATTTTTTCAAGATTTTGATATTTCATACCTTTCTGGCAGCTTGCAGCCACTCGCAGCCGCTCGCAGCCACTCGCAGTACTGGCAGCCACTCACATGCACTCGCAGCCCCTCGCAACCACTAGCAGCCACTCGCAGCCACTCGCAGCCACTCGAGTGGCCGCAAGTGGCTGCAAGTGGCCGCTCCAAGCGAGTGGCCGCAAGTGGCCGCAAGTGGCCGCTCCAAGCGAGTGGCCGCAAGTGGCCGCAAGTGGCCGCCCCAGACAGTTCCCAGCGAGTGGCCGCAAGTGGCCGCGAATGGCCGCTCCCAGCGAGTGGCCACAAGTGGCCGCAAGTGGCCGCTCCAGCCAGTTCCAAGCGAGTGGCCGCAAGTGGCCGCAAGTTGCCGCAAGTGGCCGCTTTCTGCGATTTCAATTTCCACCCTCAAAGCAACCTCCCTGCATTTTTCTTTTAACCCGCGCGGTTTGTTTTTGGCCACCCTCGTGCTTGATTTTGGTCAATCCTCGTGCTCCTTTTTGGCCAATCCTCGTGCTCCATTTTGGCTGCTTTTGGTTCTCGTGGCTAAGTGTAAGTCATTTCTAAGTGGTTATAAGTTCAGCAAAAAAGATCAAAAGCTAAGTGGTTATAAGTTAACTTATAACCTAGCTATCACCCAAAAGCGCCAAAGCATCGGGAGTGGAGAAATAGCTTTCCCGGCTATAGAGAGAGCTTTGGAAAGCTTTGCCTGCGGCGTTGGCCTAACCATGGCCAGCGTTGGAAATGCAATCATTCTGGTAAGCAGCAAGACAAGCAAGGTTCTACACCCAAGGTGGTCCCAGGCGCCGCCCTGCCGTAGCAAGTGCTAGGCAGGGTCGGCGGATATACACACATTATGTTACATTTGACACTGTATTATATATCATCAAAAGTCATAATATATATATGTATGTATGTATGTATATATATGTATATATATTCTTCTTCTTATTATTGTTTGTATTATTATT
>CAMXCT020001301.1:90590-113231 GCA_947184155.2 Cladocopium goreaui
TGGTGCGAGTTTTGGTGGAGTTCGGCGCCAACATGAAGCTGGGCTGAACGTGTTGAAACATGTTGAAACAAACTGAAACAAGTCATGTAAAACTCGGGGATCAAAGAATCTGAGGCTTTTCAGCATTGCTATTGCGCACTGTTGGTGCCCCGAATCAGATCTCTGATTCAGCCGCGAACACTGAAATACTTATCATACCACATCCTACCCCTAATTCTTCTAAATCGAACGGTGATTTTTTTGCCTGGTCTGTCGGTCGAGATGCGACATCAGTAGATTTTAAATTGCATTTGGCCGTATTTTGAGGGCCTGCTCTCTGATCACATACTTCTCAGTTTGTGTATGTTTGTGTGGATTGTAGCCCATTGGAAGCCCGCATGGAAACGGGTAACTGTCATGATGCTTGAGATGCTCGAAGTAGAATGATGCAAAATGCACATTTTGTGAATCTCACGTCAGGAACGTCAGGACATCAGAGGGGAAAGGAATGACCCCGATGCTAATGGCAGCACAAGAGGGACGCCTGGAAATTGTACGCCTTCTGCTCGAGCAGAACCTCGGAATACCTCGGAGTAGCTCTAACACATTCTAAGACTCTAAGCATTCAGTGGCATTGAGGACCAATTGCGGATCAGGATCAGTGAGGCCTAAAGTTTTTGTCTGGATTGTGAGTGCAAGAGATAAGGAGAGATGCAATATGAATCAATATGATGCAATGATGCCACAGCAATTTCTGGTGCCCAATGGTGCCCAATGGTGCCCAGGAAAGCTGAAAAGAACCTGGGCACCGTCACTCGCGGGGTAACAGCTTTGCACTTTGCGGTGCAGAACGGATCTTTGGCTTTCCAATGGTTTCAGTGTAGATTTTGTGCCAGTCAGAGTTGGTTTGCTTGGACAAAGGCCTTTCAATTTCTAGTGCTTGACGCCCAAATCGGTTGGCGTGCGCTGTTGCAATGCTTTGGACAAACAAATGACACCTTGACAATACATTGACAACCCATTTGCAATGCATTAACGGCATTGAAAGAATTTCAAAGGCATTTGCCTGAAGTTCGTGGGGTTTAGCTGGTTTAGCATGATTTAGCGCTGCAGGCAGCTTGGAGCTCGTGCGGGTCTTGTTGGACCACTGCGTTGACACAGACAAAGCGAGCAAAGACAATGGCGCAACTGCGCTGCACGTTGCTGTCTACAAAGGCCCAGAGATCTCAGAGAGAATTCCACTGGTTATCCAACCCCAATGCATTTGATGGGACAACATAATTCACCCCCTACTCAGGATTACTTACGTCATCTTACATCTACTTAGTCAAATTGGAAAGATTCTTTCAGTCATGATTCAGCTCTGCGCGGTGTCAGTTGTCCCTCTTTGATCAACCTTGCTCTCTACTTTCTTTAGTCCACATCAGTACAGCTGGACGCTGGCTACCCCCATAGCTGCCAAGAGCTTCCAAGAGCTGCCAAGAGCTGCCTATAGCTCAGTAGTTCTACCGTTTGCCACAAGATTTGGATCTTCAAACCTGCTGGCTTTGCAGGCGATTTGAAGACAGTACGGCTTCTCGTGGAAAGGGGAGCAAGTCACATGATGAGCAGAGATGGGATGACACCAATTCTGTTGGCAGTTGAGCAAGGCCATTTGGAGATCGTGCGCTTCTTTCTTCAGAATGACGAAATTGGAACTGAACACTTGGAGGATGAGGAGTTGTTTGGTGGCCTACTTCACAAGGCGATCCGTCCATGTCTCACCCATGTCTTGCTCATGTCCTGCCCTCACCCCTCAATGGAAAAACATGGCGAAAGACTGAAGAGACAGTTACTCATGTCAAGGTTCAAAGCTGCTAGTCTTGTTGGTGCATTTCAGCACAAGTACTAGGACTAGATAGGACTACTATTGCAAACTACTGCAACTACATGTGCTAGTGCTACTTCTGCTCCTACAGTGCTGGGGGTACTGGGGGTACTGGGGGTACTGGGGTAAAGGTTGCGTTGCGTTGACCGAAGCCTTTTCGGTGCTTGAAAAACGTCTGTCGAGGCGTCTCAGAAGGAACACTTTCAGATAGCACGGCTGCTGTTGGACCTCGGGGCAGAGAGGGCTGGAATGGGATTGACACCGCTGCACCCTGGTGAAAGATCAGCGCAACATTGAGAAATTAAATGAATATGATGAAAATTGATAATAAGTAATATATGTGTAACATTGTGTAACATGTGCAACAGAAAGAACAACATCAATACGTTTCACATGTTTAGCTTGTTTAAGAGGTTGATTGTTTTTTCACCTTGCGTCGGTGTATCGAGGCGGTTCACTCGAGTGATTTGATTCTGGTTGTAAGACAGCCATTTTTTCATTTTAGACATTGCTAGACCTTGTTTTCCCATTGGATGCAATTGGGCTGCGTTGATGTGAAACGAGCCTCTTCAGTGAACATTTCAAAAATGGGCACGGCATGGCATGCACGTTCAGGCACGTCGCAGTCCACTTTGACTGCCCGGAGCTCGTAAGCTGCTTGATGGATGGCGAGAGCAGAACCAAGAACGGAGCCTCGCTTCAAGTAACCGAGTCTTTGTAACTGACTCATGCAAAAGGGAGGTGGCGAATAAAGTCACATGGCTGTATTATAGACATTTATAAACCACATTCACAATCACAGAACAACGCTGTTGCAACTTGCCAGTCGAATCGTGTTCTTTTTGCGTTTTTCTTATTTCTTCTTGCCCAGCCATAGCATTTCAAGGCTCCAGTTTTGCTCCAAGGATCTTCCGCACTTCGTCTGGCAGTTGAGATGGGCCATGAGGATGTGGTGAGTGTCTTGCTGTCACATGGTGTGGAGATCGACAAAGCGAGAGAGACTTGTCTCGGGAGGGCTATTTATTTCATTTTTTTTTGACAAGGTTAAAGTTTTTTCAGTTTTTGTAGATTCCTGCTTTTTTGCTGTTCCTGCTTCTCTGCTTTTCTGCTTTTTTGCTTCTGTGCCTTTCTACTTGTACTTTTTCTTATTCTGCAGTCATGTGTTTTTGCTGCTCTGCTTCTGCCTTCTCCTCTGCTTCTCTGCTTCCTTTCTTTGATGTCTCTTTGCTTTTCTTTCTCTTTTGCTTTATTCTCTCCTGTTTGTATCCTTAATGAAACCCTAAAGAAACCCTAGATGAAACCCAAAGACACCCTAATAAATAAGAAGCCTAATGGAAACCCTAAATGAAACCGTAAAGAAACCCTTAATGAAACCCTAAAGAAACCCTAAAGATACGCAAAATGACACCCTAATGACACCCTAAAGAAACCAGCATGAACGTTTGAAGTACCAACATGTAGCAAATACTATGCTAAATTACAGATTCTAGTTCCAAACTGTTGCAAGCAAAGGCAAATGGTACCTGGAAAGAAATCCCCCAAAAGATCCCAAACCTTGTCAAAAAAATTGAAAACTATTCTTCGCCCCTGATCCCGAGTCGAGCTGCTCTTCGAGTGGAAAGCGAACAGCACAGACGTAGAGCCAGGTTCATTCATAAAGGTTTGGGTTGTTGTGCGCTGAAGAGGTTGGCAAAAGGGACACGTGCACGCCGGAAAGCAGCGCGCGCATGGAAATCAACTGCCCTTGTAAGCTCCTCTGCTATCCTTCCCCCTGCTATCCTTTCAACGATGTAGAGTTCAGACATTCAAACAAAAACAGAGAGAACACAGATTCTGATGAGGGCCTTCTGAATGCGTCTTTTCAGCGGCTGAGGAAAGGAGAGGCTTGACGTCTTTGCACGTAGCCGCTCAGCGCGGTGATGTGAACATCGCTCGCTCCCTGCTGTCTGCTGAAGCAAACGTCAACTGCGTCAATGAGAAAGGTTCTCCGATTGCATTGGCTGATTGAGGCTGGAGGATGGTAGAACCATTAGAAGCGGGCTGAAGTGATGTATCAAGATCCTGATTGAGAACCCGGGGTACAGATCTGATGTATGGAAAGCGCCTTACACGTTCAAAGTAGTCTATATAAGCGAAGATGATTCTAGAGATCATCCCTACTTTCCACTCTGTATCATACCTCTTGCCGAGGTTGGATGCCCTTGCACTTCGCCGCTCTATATGGCAATCTCCAGGTGAGGGGATAGATCAAGATGCATCAACGTGAATCTATCAAGATTCAAGATGAAGATCGAAGTAAGAATAGCGCGAAAAGTAGGAACCGTCAAGAAGTGGAACTATTGAAACATCGTTCGAACCCCCGAACTGTCGCTCTCCACACTCCGTTTCCGTCGAATGCCACGAGGTTGTCGAGTTGCTCCTGGTGCAGCGAGCGGATCAGGGCCAAGGCCAAGGCGACCGTGGGGACCGCAGGGATCGCGGGACCACATGATGGGAAGCTGCAAAGGCCTAGTACTTGGTCACTCTTAATGTTTCTGCCAAGGTGTTGTAGAGAAATCACTTGAAACTGGCATACCAATACCACAGAAGTACACTCTGCATGCAAAGAAGTGCCGCAGACATGGCTGAAACTTTGTTGGACCAGAGGGTACCTCAAGGCTGAACCATTCATAGAGACTAAAGATGCAGCACACACACAGTGAACACACAGTGAACACGGGCATTGGGTTTGAAGTTGGACAAGTCACGTCAGTCTGCAGTCATGTGAGGTGCTGGAACCACACCTTTGGCCTTGGCAAAATCCAAGGGCCACATGGACGTTGTGCAACTGCTAGCACCGCGCGGCTATGGCTACGGGAAGGGAAACTCAGAGTAGACCAAGCCGAGCAAACACAGCAAAATCAGCAAACACAAAACACAAACACAAGAAAAAAATGAAAAATAAGAAAAGGACAGATAAATGAAAAGAACAGATATGAACGCGAATTCTTGAGCATAGGCTTCCGCTCTGGCTGGATTTCTACCAAGGATGGACGCGAGGAAAGTCCAACGGCTATGGTGGTAACTTGGGCGGTGAAACGAAAGCACGGCCACAGATGTGGTTGTCACCAAATAAAGTGGAGAAACTGTTGAGATGAACACGCAACAATTCTTTAAGACTGATGCTGAGAGGCCTGGAAAGACTTGTGCACTGTAGGTAATAGATTCACTCGTTTGCCCTAGGCATTCTGGAAGGTGTGATTGGGTAGTTGGGGTATCTTGACAGGTTCCCCAACAAAACTCTCACTGATGATGGCTTTGGTCAAATGGCCCGAGTCTGTCAGCACAACTATGTCGTTTGACATTGGAAAACGGCCCACGTACACAATACCTTGCACCTCCTTTTGGTCAGCGCGCAAATGAGCTGGTTCTGCGAGGCAAAGGGAAGGGCAAGAAAGGGAAAGGCGATGCAGCAGTCAGACTGCGGCAATTCTACGGGTGCCACGAGTACTGAGTTCCTGACAGCCACCAGCCACAATTTGAATTGGCAGAACATATCTGAGTGAGAGCCTTTGTTTGAAAAGATTGGCGCTGCTTTTTTGATGAAACCTGAGAAAGACTTGTGAACATATTCTGAGAAGTGTTGGATGATGAGCTGATGTTTGTTGACGTTTGGAAAACCCTTGCTATCAAAGGAGAAGCAGGAGAACCGACATTCAACCCTCAATTGAATTGGGTGCTATTGTCTGATCCCTGGCATGACGGTAAACAGATACTTTGGTACAATACTTGACCGTAGGTATCGCATGATGAGAACCCACAGGGAACAATCGAAGCAATAAAGAACCGTTTTCGTATCTCTGCTGTTTTCAACCTCTTTTTGAAGACATAGGTAACCGATGGTAACGGAATTCCCATCGTGACACGGAGAAATTCAAATGACTTGATCGACCTTTCTTCGGGAGGCCGCCAGTTCAGAAGAATCAACCCCAGTCGTGGCCCGAGATGATCCGAGATGTACCGAGATCTTGGGCGTGACCTATTTTGACATATGTCACAGTCTCCAAGTTGAGCATTTTGACATATTTTGATCCATTTTGACACTTGGGAATCGTGAAATATTGTGATGAATTGTGGAATTTTCAGTGGAAGTTCACAGCGTCTTTGCACGGCAGCCCGAGGCTCGGCACCATTGGCGACCCTGCATCTCATTCCTACTGCCCCGGCCAGTGGAAGGCCACAGCGAAGTGCCTATCCCACAACAAACAACTATATTAGTGTAAAACATTCTGAATTATGACTCATTATAAACAACTAGAAAACATAACTTAAAAATATGTGAAAATGGGCAACGTGTGTATTTCAAGGCTTGCGACTTGCCGACCGCCGGTCATTGTCAGATATTGTCGGATACCGTATCTGACAGAATTTCCAAAGCTCTGTAAGGCGATGACGCAATCATTACGGCTGCATTCAGCGACGAAGGGGTGTGGTTTGCATGGGGCGATTCAGGTGCCAGTTCCGATACGTGCCAGAAGAAATTTGATGGTTCATTTCAGCTCCAAAAATGAAAAAAAATAGTTGAAGCAGGTAGAATAGACGTCGTCTCTTGCCACTCTGTTGCGTCAGTCACGAGAGCCGAAACCAAACCGCCTAGGAAACGTGCTTTCGGGGGAACCTATCCTCAGGAAGAAACCAGACATTGAGATGTGAAATGATGTGAATCTAGGAACAAGACGAGGCCCCATATTGAGATGTATTGAGCATTTCTTGAAAAACAGTGCAAGATGTGCAAGAAAATGGTAACAACTTTGATTCCAATATGCTCTTGGCGCAGCTTTCGCTCCTTGGCTCAGAACAGGGTTGTCGACGGAGTGCTGCAGCTCTAGGTGTCATGTTGACATTCAACCTCCAGGCACACAGATTGGGAGTAGCTTCAGTGCTTTGGCAGGCTATTCAGACAGCTGGACCTGGCTGGACCTTTCCTTTCCAGAGTAAACTAAGGTAATACTAAGGTAATACTAAGGTAATACTAAGGTAAACGAAGGTAAACGAAGGTAAACGAAGGTAAACGAAGGTAAACGAAGGTAAACGAAGGTAAACGAAGGTAAACTAAGGTAAACGAAGGTAAACGAAGGTAAACGAAGGTAAACGAAGGTAAACGAAGGTAAACGAAGGTAAACGAAGGTAAACGAAGGTAAACGAAGGTAAACGAAGGTAAACGAAGGTAAACGAAGGTAAACGAAGGTAAACGAAGGTAAACGAAGGTAAACTAAGGTAAACGAAGGTAAACGAAGGTAAACGAAGGTAAACGAAGGTAAACGAAGGTAAACGAAGGTAAACGAAGGTAAACGAAGGTAAACGAAGGTAAACGAAGGTAAACTAAGGTAAACGAAGGTAAACGAAGGTAAACGAAGGTAAACGAAGGTAAACGAAGGTAAACGAAGGTAAACGAAGGTAAACGAAGGTAAACGAAGGTAAACGAAGGTGATACGAAGGTAATACGAAGGTAATACGAAGGTAATACGAAGGTAATACGAAGGTAATACGAAGGTAAAACGAAGGTAAAACGAAGGTAAACCGAAGGTAAACCGAAGGTAAAACGAAGGTAAAACGAAGGTAAAACGAAGGTAAACGAAGGTAAACGAAGGTAAACGAAGGTAAACGAAGGTAAAACGAAGGTAAACGAAGGTAAAACGAAGGTAAACGAAGGTAAAACGAAGGTAAACCTAAGGTAAACGAAGGTAAATGAAGGTAAACGAAGGTAATACTAAGGTAAACGAAGGGTAAACGAAGGGTAAACGAAGGTAAACTAAGGTAATACTAAGGTAAACGAAGGTAAACGAAGGTAAACGAAGGTAAACGAAGGTAAACGAAGGTAATACGAAGGTAATACTAAGGTAAACGAAGGTAATACTAAGGTAAACGAAGGTAAACGAAGGTAATACGAAGGTAAACGAAGGTAATACGAAGGTAAACGAAGGTAAACGAAGGTATACTAAGGTAAACGAAGGTAAACCAAGGTAAACGAAGGTAAACGAAGGTAAACGAAGGTAAACGAAGGTAAACGAAGGTAAACGAAGGTAAACGAAGGTAAACGAAGGTAAACGAAGGTAAACGAAGGTAATACTAAGGTAATACGAAGGTAAACGAAGGTAAACGAAGGTAAACGAAGGTAAACTAAGGTAATACGGTAATACTAAGGTAAACGAAGGTAAACGAAGGTAAACGAAGGTAAACGAAGGTAAACGAAGGTAAACGAAGGTAAACGGTAATACGGTAATACGGTAAACGAAGGTAAACGAAGGTAAACGAAGGTAAACGAAGGTAAACTAAGGTAATACGGTAAACGAAGGTAAACGAAGGTAAACGAAGGTAAACGAAGGTAAACGAAGGTAATACTAAGGTAAGGTAAACGAAGGTAAACGAAGGTAAACGAAGGTAAACGAAGGTAAACTAAGGTAAACGAAGGTAAACGAAGGTAAACGAAGGTAAACGAAGGTAAACGAAGGTAAACGAAGGTAAACGAAGGTAAACGAAGGTAAACGAAGGTAAACGAAGGTAAACGAAGGTAAACGAAGGTAAACGAAGGTAAACGAAGGTAAACTAAGGTAAACGAAGGTAAACGAAGGAAGGTAAACGAAGGTAAACTAAACGGTAAACTAAGGTAAACGAAGGTAAACGAAGGTAAACTAAGGTAAACGAAGGTAAACGAAGGTAAACGAAGGTAAACGAAGGTAAACGAAGGTAAACGAAGGTAAACTAAGGTAATACTAAGGTAAACGAAGGTAAACGAAGGTAAACGAAGGTAAACGAAGGTAAACGAAGGTAAACGAAGGTAAACGAAGGTAAACGAAGGTAAACGAAGGTAAACGAAGGTAAACGAAGGTAAACTAAGGTAAACGAAGGTAAACGAAGGTAAACGAAGGTAAACGAAGGTAAACGAAGGTAAACGAAGGTAAACGAAGGTAAACGAAGGTAAACGAAGGTAAACTAAGGTAAACGAAGGTAAACGAAGGTAAACGAAGGTAAACGAAGGTAAACGAAGGTAAACGAAGGTAAACGAAGGTAAACTAAGGTAAACGAAGGTAAACGAAGGTAAACGAAGGTAAACGAAGGTAAAACGAAGGTAAACGAAGGTAAAACGAAGGTAAACGAAGGTAAAACGAAGGTAAACCTAAGGTAAACGAAGGTAAATGAAGGTAAACGAAGGTAATACTAAGGTAAACGAAGGGTAAACGAAGGGTAAACGAAGGTAAACTAAGGTAATACTAAGGTAAACGAAGGTAAACGAAGGTAAACGAAGGTAAACGAAGGTAAACGAAGGTAATACGAAGGTAATACTAAGGTAAACGAAGGTAATACTAAGGTAAACGAAGGTAAACGAAGGTAATACGAAGGTAAACGAAGGTAATACGAAGGTAAACGAAGGTAAACGAAGGTATACTAAGGTAAACGAAGGTAAACCAAGGTAAACGAAGGTAAACGAAGGTAAACGAAGGTAAACGAAGGTAAACGAAGGTAAACGAAGGTAAACGAAGGTAAACGAAGGTAAACGAAGGTAAACGAAGGTAAACGAAGGTAAACGAAGGAAGGTAAACGAAGGAAGGTAAACGAAGGAAGGTAAACGAAGGAAGGTAAACGAAGGAAGGTAAACGAAGGAAGGTAAACGAAGGAAGGTAAACGAAGGAAGGTAAACGAAGGAAGGTAAACGAAGGAAGGTAAACGAAGGTAGGTAAACGAAGGTAAACGAAGGTAAACGAAGGTAAACGAAGGTAAACGAAGGTAAACGAAGGTAAACGAAGGTAAACGAAGGTAAACGAAGGTAAACTAAGGTAAACGAAGGTAAACGAAGGTAAACGAAGGTAAACGAAGGTAAACGAAGGTAAACGAAGGTAAACTAAGGTAAACTAATAACCTGTTCTTGAAGCTGGCTGTGTTCGATGGTCTCGGGTTCGATGTCTCGGTGAGCCCATGGTCTTGCAGGTTGGCATGACCTCGCAACCTTGCGAAGTTGATGACTGTGTCTTGGCTAACGAAAAACTTGCACCTGAGAGGGTCGTGGCGGTGGCCATAGATTTAAGATGATTTAAGCTTTGAAGTTAGCAGGTTACAACCAGTGGAGACTGTTCAAAGAGGTACTCATAGGTGAAAGGTGTCTCCTAAGAATCTTGAACTGATTTTCAAACCAAAATCAAAAGACTTCAAACGGGTTTTAAGATGTTTTAAGATGTTTTAAGAGGTTTTAAGATGTTTTAACATTCTGTTGAGAAAGATCAAGCTACCCGGTTACCCTGGGAGGGTTACCCTGGCTTGGTCCATGGGTATGGCTTGGTGACGTTGTTTTGTGGAAGGTGACGCGCTGCCACCGCCTCCGGAGACTCCGCGGGCCGACCCGGCTGACAAGGTCGACCCGGCCGACCCGGCCGACAAGGCCGACTGCACAAAGGCGGCTTGGCCCGGCTTGGCCCGGCTTGGCCCGGCTTGGCGGAAGCCCGTTCACCTGTTCCCATTTGATCTTCGATCCCTCATCCTCAGTGCATGATCTCTCATTCAGACTCATTCAGACTCATTCATTAGTTGTTTTGCATTTCTTTTCTGTATTTACCTCAGGGTTATAAGTTATAATTACTGTACAGAGCCCTCAATGATTACTGTTTTATTCCCTAACAGCGTAAGCTAAGGGGGTCTTCAGCCCAGAATAGCTCCGGTGTGCACTGGTGCAGGCGCCGGGTCAGGTTCAACGAGGTTCCGGAGAAGGTTCCGGAGAAGGTCTGGGAAACAGGCTTCCGGAGAATGTTCTGGAGAAGGTTCCAGAGAAGGTCTGGGAGGCTTTGGTGCAAAGCCAAGTCAGGTTCAACAGGGTTCCGGAAAAGGTTCCGGAGAAGGGAGAAGGTTCCGGACAAGGCTCCGGGAGGCTTTGGTGCAGAGCCAGGTCAGGTTCAACGAGGTTCTGGAGAAGGTTCCGGAGAAGGTTCCGGATAAGATCCCGGAGAAGGCTCCGGGAGGCTTTGGTGCAGAGCCAGGTCAGATTCAACATGTTCCGGAGAAGGTTCCGGAGAAGGTTGCAGAAGCCAAGCCAAGTCAGGTTCCATTAATTCACGAAAAATCGGCTGAGGTGTTTCCAGCGCTTGGCTTCCCAGCACGCTACAAATATCAAGGAAAATAACTAATATACAACCCATTAATAGTATTCCTATTGATATTTGATAATATACATTTATAGTATTCCTATTGTATCTAAAATAACTACACCAATTGTATATATCAAATATTGATACGTACAAACTAAGGCCCCCGTTCGATATCTAAGTTGGTGCAAAATTCCAATGTCACTATGGTTTATGGTACGCAAATAGCTATAGTTACTGGGGCTTATAAACCAACTTAGAACTGGGAGGCCTCACATTGTAATAATTGTAAAAATAAAACGCTGCGGCTGTTGGGGATACCACTGAAGCTTATTGGCTTTTCAGTGAATCGACTGATGCCATGAGACGACGCTGAGGCCAAATCTCATGAAAAGCGCGAAAAACGTCAACGCTTTCGGCAGGCAAGTTTAGTGAACATTATTACTCATTATTCAACATGAGTTGGACTTAAAACATAAAGACACGGTGGTGAGCTTTGTATCAGGAATTCTTTGAGTCAAGCATGGTTGTGGCATTTGTGGCATGCTGTTGCGCAGTTTTCTGGTGCTGCGCCATGCTTTGCTTAGGAGCAGCTTCAAGCCTTCCTGAATGATTTCCACTTCAAGGACAGCCTGTCTTCAGGGTTCAAGAGCCTGAGTCGATTGCAGTTCGCACCCTGCCTCGCCAGTAGAATCAGCAGAACTTGTAGATACATGGGCCCCTTTGAGTCATGCTTCCAGCCTTTACCAAGTCAAGTGACTTTTGGATCATTTTAGCATATTTCAACACTTTCCATGTTGCTAATCCACATGCCTTGAGCTAGAAGCCATGCCATGAAGGGTGGGCTGGACTCGCTTCTCTTTTGCTCTTGTGACTTTGTTGACTTTCATGGCTTTCATGTCTGTGTGGGCCTTCGGGCCTTCGGGCATTCTGCAAGCGTCAGGATGTAAACTCCTGGAAGTGTTTCAATCAGGCCGTGCTCACAGATCCGCCTGGCTCCAGTTGTGTCAGTTTTGTCCATGCTCGTTTGCTCATCCGAAGATACAGAATTCCGTAGCGAGTTTCGCATCATGCCGATGTTTAGGCCCTAGGGGGATGGTCTAGGTTTCTAGTAACATCTATTAAACTATAGTCTATAGTAGCTATATGTAAATTATACGTAGCTATGGTCTTAGTAGTATAGAAATCCCTGGAGGTTTCCAAAGAATAATCTTGCATCAGACAATGCTGCAGAGGCCTTCGTATCAAAGCAATGAAGAAAGAGTTCCCTGTGACGCCTTTTCGAAGATATCTGAAAAGAAAACTTCAGTGAAAACATCCCTTCATGGAAGCTCTTCGTCAAGCAAACTGTTTGATAAACAATTCATATCAGTATGTCCAAGCATCCAACAGGGTGCCTCATTGTGCCTCCGTGTGCCTTGTCCGTGAGCAGGAGAGGCTTTTCCCCATCCATTTGGCATCCATGATGGGAGATCCTAACGCCGTTAGTTTGTTGAAGCCTGGCAAAGATCAGCGTATTGCAATGGATGGGGCAAGCACTGCACTTGGAAACGGTGAATAGACAACTATTCATTGAAATCATTTTTTTGTGTTGTTGTCATGCTGCATGATAGCTCCATGAGCGACAAGCACTGGACCTTTGTAGAAGCGTTGCTATCCATGGAACTCATTGTAGGAAAAGCATTTGTCCGAATGTATTTTATTCGCACTGTATACCGGATTCTCAAAAACATGGATTTGCATTGGCATATTTTCATGCAGACCTGTCTGCATGTATATGACTATGATACATTCAAAACGTTCTTATCTCCTGAATTTGACCATTATTGGCTGAGGAAAGCCTTTGGTGCTGATGTGAACAAGAGAAGTTCCAAAGGACGAACTGCTTTGGATTTTGCGAAGGCAGAGACAAATTTTGATCGGGTCAGCAGTTTCTTCTGGGTGGGCCGTGACTTAGATATACTTAGACAACCTAGACTATTCAAACTATTCAGACTGTTTAGACTATTTAGACTATTTGGACCGAGAGGTGACCAACGTCAAATGCTTCTTACAAGGCGAACCAACTGGACACAAAGCCAGGTCGCAGTGTTCGCATTTCACAGCTGTCCAATGCTGTCCAGATTGTGCAGGTGGCTATTGCTGTGCAGTCGGAGGAACAGAAAGACTACCAGAAGACTACTTCGTATCTCCGCTACTGCCATGTCATAGAGCTGCTTGAGGTGAAGACACTCTCCATGCGCCAGTTTTTCGCTGGAGCCGGAGAGGCACGGCATTTCCACATGGCAGATGTCTTCATTTAGCTTTGATCGGTTTTGTTAGGCTTTGTCCTGCAATGTCCACGCGAAAGGAACTTGAAAACCAATCTCCAAATCCCAGCCGAGCTTAACGGTGAGCTTCACAGTCAAGTGCTTGCAGCATATCCAACTGCAGGTGGACATGGAAGAATCTGAATCGATCTGCCATAGCCTGCTCCCAATGGACTTCCAACAGCACCAACAGGCCCCTTGGTGGACTGCTACTCGGTTTACACAAATGTCAGAAGGGAACTCATTCATGTTCGCCTCGTTTGGACACGACCTGGAATCAAATATTTCAATGCATTGTAAGAGGGTATTGTCAATCTACTTGACTCGGGTTGCATAAGACAAGAGACCAGTCTTGAATTGCTTTGCGGTGGTACATGATGACCATGGATGACCATGGTGTCAAGATCTTGATCGCATTTGTATGGCCAACAATGTATTGCTTGTTTGGGTTATCTGCTTTGCCACGAATATCCACGAATCTATTCTTCGATCTTCACAGTGTTCAGTAGTTGATTGCCGCAAGGACTAGTTCGCGTTGCAAGCAAAACCATGTGGGGGTACTTTTTCAGCAAGCTGCCCTTCCACATTTGTTTGGATCTATGTGGCTTTGGTCACCAAGGATGCTATTGTTCCCACCATGCATCGCGTGAAAGACTTTGCTCAGAGGATCGTTGCATAAGACTCCTTGACCTAAGTTTGGAAAAAGACAGCACTAGATGATCCCGATGAGTTCTAAGTTATTTTCAAAAGCTGTTTCAAAAAGAAGGTCACCGTTGTATGAAGGACCGCGCAGTAGTACAGACGATCTAATTCCCTCTTTCGGCAATGAACTACTGATATTTTTAGTTTACTTACCACTTTGGATCTTTTGGTAACTGTGATCAGGTAGGGAAATGGCCGCGGTGGGCCTAGACAACACGTCATCAACGATCAAACAGAAGGCTTGAGGCGCCGTCCCATCTACACATGGTTTTAACAAAAAACCTTTAAGAAACATTAAAACACCTTTGGCTTTTCAACTTGGAATGTCTCGGAGTCCAAGACGACGTGGTTGCAAATAGAACTGAGCGAATTTGTGCGGTGAAGTAGGGGAGATCCAGAGATCCATTGGCTGTGAACAAGGAGCTCATGCAAGATCCCCAACTTTTTTGGCACCTTTCGTTCCGATGGATGAGACTTTGCGCGGGCTTCAAACGTATTTGACATATGACAGATAGATAGATAGATAGATAGATATATAATATACAGACTTTATATAGATATCATGAAATATATTTGTTTCATTTTGTTTCCATTGAATCCACAGTGAAGCAATGTGAAATAGGAATCGAAGAACCTGTTTCCATCGGTGCCCAAGCGCAACCACCCACCAGACCAGTGAGTGCCTTGCGTTGTGGTTGTAAATCCACGACTTGAGCAGAGTGGAATCCCACTCATGTCTAGGGTTGGCACGTGCAGTCTTCTGCTGTGTAGCTGGCAGAGAGCACAAGGATTGACAATTTTTGGCATGAGCCCCATGGGGTCTGGTGTTGATTTCACCATCCCATGGTGACTTCAAGTTGCTGGATCGACTTCCAGCAGTAAGCTTTGGTGACCAATCAGCTATTGGAGGTGGTAGAATTGATTCGTTTCACCTAAAGCCTATATACATATTAGATCATATTAGTATATAATATATGTATATCGCAGATTATCGCATATATATATACACTATACACACATGTATACATATTAAATCATATTAATATACGTGCAATAATATCAGATAAATGTACATATAAACTTTCATACACATACACATATAATCACACAAGTAAATATATATACATGTAAATATACATATAAATAATAGTCATATAAATATAAATATACAGCACATATGACCCCAAAGCATAAATATACATATGAATTCACATATACATATGAAAATACATATAAATATACATATAATTGTACATATACATATACATATAAATAGAATACATATAAAATTACAGATACATATACATACAAATACATATATATATAAACATACATATACATATAAATATACATATAAAATTACATATGAATTTACATATAAATTTACGTATACATATACACATAAATTTACGTATAACTATGCAAGTAAATATACATTTATATATAAATATACACATATACAAATATACAAATACACAAACATACATACATACATCCATGCATCGATACATCCATACATCCATCCATACATGCATGCATGCATGCATGCATACATCCATACATCCATACATCCATACATCCATACATCCATACATCCATACATCCATACATCCATACATCCATACATCCATACATACATACATACATACATACATACATACATACATACATACACACACACATACACACATACACACATACACACACACATACATACATACATACATACATACATACATACATACATACATACATACATACATACATACATACATACATACATACATACATACATACATACATACATACATACATACATACATACATACATACAACATACATACATACATACATACATACATACATACATACATACATACATACATACATACATACATACATACATACATACATACATACATACATACATACATACATACTACATACATACATACATACATACATACATACATACATACATACATACATACATACATACATACATACATACATACATACATACATACACACATACACACATACACACATACACACATACACAAACAGACATATACATATATGTAGGCTACACATATACATCAAGTTGTGGTTGACCCGGTTGCCATAACATTTTGAGATGTTTAAAACCCATAGCCGACATTTTTGCTACTCCATGTCCAAACAAAATTGTTTGGCAGGAGGCTAGGCTGCAAATGGGCCAGGGCGAGATCTGGGTTTGATCCCAGAACGGCTCCATTCTTTTTGTCGTGTATAGAACTGCATGAAGCAGCGGAGCAGTAGGCACTTTTTGTTTGAAACTCTTCCCAAAGAGGGGAACAAGAGAGAGAGAGAGAGCCTACTAAGCATACTTGCAGCATCTTGCAGCCACCCCGAAGTTTCTGGACTTCGGCAGTTCAGGATGGACCTTTGACATCCTGCTGCACCACGCAAAACACGATACCGCACCATGCTCATACTCCACGTTCAACTCTGTCAAGTTCGAGAGAAATTGTTTTCACTGTTTCCTTGCTTGATTGATCTTGATTGTGTTTCCTCAAGGCAGGAGCTGTGGCAACGACCCCCCCCAATGACAGGCAGTGAGGGTTGGTGGCTTTCAGTGTCCGCCTTTTGTGCAAGGCTGTACAGTTTCTGCAGTCGAGCAGCATTCGCAAATCTGCCGCGCTGTGAAACTGACCCGAGGAAATCTCCTCCAAACACGATATCTTCTCATGACATGTGGGAAAAGGATAGAAAAAGGAGGCCCCATCTGCCCGTGTTTGCTTTGCGAAGCAGCAGTGATCACAAATGGATGCAGAGCGCTGGCAGTACTACAAGTAAAGGACAATGAATCCAACTGGTCAAAAGCTGTGCTGCTTCTGAATTTGACCTTGAAACTGCCGGTGGCTGGTTGTCAGGTTTTGGCAAGTTTTTGAAGTGTTGAATGTGTTGATGATTTTCAAGGGAACAAGATGGAACAAGATGGAACAAGCACAGTCACAGCTGGAGTGCAGGTGTGCCTCCTCGGTGGCTTGAGGGCGTGACAGCCGTTCCACCTGAACGAGAACGACTTCTCATGGTGCCTTGGGACATGTTGGGACGTTTTCGGAATGTGTCAAATCTGATGGTCTTGTTCACATTCAAGATGACAGAGGGAAGAATGGATCGGAGGGCCAGTTCCAAACCACCTATTTACAACAACTGAAACCAGATACGTTGATATTGCCCAAGCGATACATTGAATGAATGAATGAATGAAATGAAATGAAATGAAATAAATGAAATGAAATGAAATGAAATGAAATGAAATAAATGAAATGAATGAAATGAACGAAATGAACGAAATGAACGAAATAAACCAAATGAACCAAATGAATGAAATGAATGAAATGAATGAAATGAATGAAATGAATGAAATGAATGAAATGAATGAAATGGAATGGAATGGAATGGAATGGAATGGATGAATGAATGAAATGAACGAAATGAACGAAATGAACGAAATAAACCAAATGAACCAAATGAATGAAATGAATGAAATGAATGAAATGAATGAAATGAATGAAATGAATGAAATGAATGAAATGGAATGGAATGGAATGGAATGGAATGGATGAAATGAATGAAATGAACGAAATGAACGAAATGAACGAAATAAACCAAATGAACCAAATGAATGAAATGAATGAAATGAATGAAATGAATGAAATGAATGAAATGGAATGGAATGGAATGGAATGGAATGGATGAATGCATGAATGAATAAATGAATGAATGAATGAATGAATGGAATGAAATGAATGAAATGAATTGAATGAATGAAATGAATGAAATGAATGAAATGAATGAAATGAATGAATGAATGAAATGAAATGAAATGAAATGAAATGAAATGAAATGAAATGAATGAATGAATGAATAAATGAATGGAATGGAATGGAATGGCATGGAACGGAATGGAATGGAATGGAACGGAACGGAATGGAATGGAATGGAATGAATGAATGCATGAATGCATGAATGCATGAATGCATGAATGCATGAATGCATGAATGCATGAAATGAAATGAAATGAAATGAAATGAAATGAATGAATGAATGAAATGAATGAAATGAAATAAATGAATGAATGAATGAATGAAATGAATGAATGAATGAATGAAATGAATGAATGAATGAATGAAATGAATGAATGAATGAATGAATGAATGAAATGAAATGAATGAATTAATGAATGAATGAATGAAATGAATGAATGAATGAATGAAATGAAATGAAATGAAATGAAATGAAATGAAATGAAATGAAATGAAATGAAATGAAATGAAATGAAATGAAATGAATGGAATGGAATGGAATGGAATGGATGAATGAATGAATGAAAGAATGAAAGAATGAAAGAATGAATAAATGAATGAATGAATTGAATTGAATGAATTGAATTGAATTGAATTGAATTGATTGATTGATTGAATGAATGAAATGAAGTGAATTGAAATGAAATAAAATGAACTGAAATGAAAGGAAAGAAATTAATGAATGAATGAATGAATGATTGAATGAATGAATGAACGAATGAACGGAATGGAATGACATGAAAGGAAATGAAATGAAAGGAAAGGCAACGAAAGGACAGGACAGGACAGGAATGGAAAGGAGTAAATGAATATATAATTATATGTATATATATATATATACATACATACAATACATACGTAGACGTGTGTGTATATCAACCTATCTCTCTCTCTCTCTCTTTCTATCTCTCTCTCTCTCTGTCTCTGGAAGGAGGTGTCTTGATATATTGAGATATCTTAAATCTGGTTGACGTTTTAACTGGAACGTGTTGCCCAGGCATCTAGCTCCAACTTCCAAGGCGCTATGGCGCAGCTGGTGCGGGGCCCTGATGTCCATGACTAGGTGGTGGTATCAGTAATATCATGATGCATCATGACACATCATGATATATCACGACAAACACACACATATTTAAATGTCTGTGTGTGTATATGTATGTATATATATATATATACGTATATATATATATATATATATATCCATATATGTGTATGTGTGTGAATAACACAGCTGGCAGCGGAGGAATTCACCAAAATCAGAAAAGCTGACCCTGTCAGTTGCAAATGAATCCAGAATGAAATTGTCCTGCCACGTGAGATAAAAGATAGTGGATGCCCTGCGCCACCAAGTCACGCAGCACCCTTTTGGACACTCAAGACTCCATGGCCGTCCGGCGACCTAGATCCACAGCCCTACCCTCCTTGTATCGCCTGAGCCACAGATGGTACCAGCGTCGCGCATGGTAACATCGCCACATGCTGCCAGGAGAAAGGGACATCACATCAAAGGCACAGGTGTAATGGAAATCGCACTCCCAAAACTCTATTTTTGATGTGGTTCCTTCAGCCCTTGTAAAGCTGGTTTCCGGTGTGCATTCGTTTGAAGACTTGCTGCCTCATCAAATAATTGAAATGCCCCTTGTTCCAGTACTGCTCGAAGAAGCGATGATCCATATTCTTAGTCAAAGGATCGGCCAGTTGCAGTGAAGTTGGAATCCACCTGAAGAAACAATGTTCCATGCACCTTTCCTTTTTGAGTAAGACTTCTAAGGTTGTACGATATTCTTCAAATGACGGCATCGCTCTGCGGCTTACAAGGTGAAACAAGGATTTACAATCTGTGACAATCACGGCAGCGTGCATCTGGCGAAATGCATCAGGAAGACTTCTCCACTGGAACTCAGGGATGATTAATGTGCCCCACAGCAATCGGCACCATCTCATCTTATCTACGGTACGCGACATGGAGAATGCCGCAGCTGATAACGTCGACTTGCCTACCCTGGAGATTTTCTTTGACGACCATGAAATGGACTTATAGGTGCTCTCTTATTATCCTGGAGATCTAGGTTGAGGCAAAAACTAGAGTTCCCTGAAAGGATGCTACTTGCTTTGGGCTAGCAAAAGACGCGTCTCCAAACACTACATGCGTGAGTTTCTGAAGAGACATGGATCTGAAGCACAGTCCCACATCACGTGTTTGCTGGGCCTCTTGCAGAACTTTAGTGGCCTCCAGCAGTGTCGAGATGGTCAGTTTCGACAACTGAACCTGAGTTTCTCCAAGTTTCGCGGCCGCATCTGGTCTTGTATTGGTGGTGGCATATTGCTAACTACCAATGAGACCTCTCAAGTTGGACATATCTTTTTCGGAAATTGGCTCCTGCGCAACGTTCCTTCGATGTTTACCAATCTCTAGGAGAGGAACAGCTTTGATATACAGTATTCTGCTTGGTGGGCTCTGATACTGAAATCTGGCAGTTGTTCAAGTTGGATTCCTGTAAGCACAAAATTTCTTTGCTTGTAAGATCCAAATGGCAATTTCTGAGGAAGCAAGTCCAATCGTGAACGAAATCAAGAATCCCCACCGCATATGCCATCATCAACATGAGTACCTCGAGCGCCATGCAAAATTGTCTGTCCATTTTTCCATGACTCCAAGTAGTATACACAGGGTTCCAACGGATGCATTTTGAAACCTGGAGTCCGCAGTTGACTGGACAGCTCTTTGCACATTTCCAATCAAGGCACATACCTGGTCATCAGGTAATTGCATACGTTCTCGCAATTCTTTTGGGGGCTCCAGTTTTCACTATCTGCCTTTCCATGCAAGAAAGCAGTTTTGATGTCCCCCACTGCTGTGATGAAATTAACTGGAGAATGGTATGCCTGCCCTCCCGAGTTAAGCATCTCTGTTGACGTCAGCAAGTCGAGGATCTTGATAACCCAAAACTACTAACCTGGCCTTGGCTTTTCTTGCACTGGTTTTGTCACCGTCATTAGCTACACTCTTCCAAATCAGAACCCATCTTGATTTGAGGACTTGATCGGGATTCAGGTGCTTTCGGAGAATTGGTTTTAAGGCCTCTTTGGCAGTGTCGAAAAGCCGGCGCTCTTCAGCGTTCAAATCTTTGATCGGAACTTCCGCTCGGGCTCTTTTTCCAGCAGAGGCGACCTGGGCAAGTTCTTCCGGATGGGAAGACTGAGGCCGCTGCAGTAAGTCCTGGCGGGACATTAGAACTTCAAGCATGAAACGCTGATGATCGTGGTGACTCATGGGCTCATCAATCAGCGCCAAACCATCTTCCGCAGGACAAACCTCGCAGGACTCAGTGCCAGGTTGGAACACATACCCTTCGTGGATCGGATCCTCTTGGAGGGAGTCGCTGATTTTGTGGCATGATAAGACAGTTTCTGTCTCTGCCGCATCGGCCAGTTCTTCGGCTGGTGTATCCAAGTCTATGGCAGTTTCGGATTCAAAGTCAGGGAAGTTATTTGGAGGAGGATTATCACTTGTACTTTGATGGGGGCTTGTGACAGGCGTAGTTAGATTGGATGTTATTGGCTCTGGAAACGATTGCTGGTTGAACAATTGGTTGGCTACTGATGGGAACTTCGGGGGCATCTAATGGAGTACCAGGTGTGTATACATTTCACCAGGAGACAAGCCGTCGTTGAAAACATGTCCAAGTTCAGATATGCCTTTTGGCCCATCCAATGGGTTCTGAAGGCTTTGAACACGATGATCTAAAGACTCGGATGCATTCTGCCATTCTCTCTCTGACCCAGGACGCAAACTCTCAGGGGAACATCGCAACAGTCTATCGCCGTGTGCAACCCAGATTGTGGTGGAACCACCCTGACAAAAACCCTGTTGTGTTTCTTGTCTTCCAGTACAGAACAAGTTGACCTATCTCATAGTTCCCTGGGCGCGGCTGTGACTTGCGAAGCAGAGCCCTGCGAATCGCCGAGTGATTGTCGGCAAGCAGCAAGCACAAACATCCCGGCGGGGGGAAAACCGCGCCAGCGTTTTGAGCGTTTTGAAAAAATGTCGTTTTCGCCATAGCGAAACTGCTGATTCATTCCCCAAAATGGTCTGTGGTTTTCAAACGATGATCTGTAATTTACAGGGAATTTGTGCCTGAAAACTCGCGCGATTTTTTTTCCACTCACATTGCCATACGATTCTTCAAGGCTTGACCTGTGACCTCCATCAGACCTTTGGTCGTGGAGTTTATCCAACGCCACTGCCACACCCGGATGCTTCGCATCAACTTTGGGTTAACATGGCCGTTGGATGTGCACGTGACGCAAGTTAACATGAACGTTAACATCCCCACCCCCCCAACCCAGCGACCTAACGTTAGATGTGCATGTGGCGCAAGTTAACATGAACGTTAACATCCCCACCCCCCCAACCCAGTGACGTAACGTTAGATGTGCACGTGACGCAAGTTAACATGAACGTTAACATCCCCATCCCCCAACCCAGTGACGTAACGTTAGATGTGCATGTGACGCAAGTTAACATGAACGTTAACATCCCCAGCCCCCCTCAACCCAGCGACGTAACGTTAGATGTGCACGTGACGCAAGTTAACATGAACGTTAACATCCCCACCCCCCCAACCCAGTGACGTAAGGTTGATGTGCACGTGACGCAAGTTAACATGAACGTTCACATCCCCACCCCCCCCAACCCAGTGACGTAACGTTAGATGTGCACGTGGCGCAAGTTAACATGAAAGGATTGTCGACCTCCCCGGATCGTCCACACTTGCAGCTAAACGGATGTAGCTGGAGCTCGAGGCTCCGCTACCAGT
>CAMXCT020001301.1:113714-131214 GCA_947184155.2 Cladocopium goreaui
TACGTATATATGTATAAATATGCATCCTGTCAATCCTTTTGATAATGTCAAAATGTGACGTGAAGTGACGATTTTGGACCGTCTCTCATTGCAGGGCCGAGAAGCAGGGCCAAATCCCTTGTTGCTACCTGCTGAGGTTCCTCTCGGGGTATGGCAGGAAGGATCGAGGAATTTAGGGATAACTTGATAAGAAACCATCAATAAGAGTCAATAAACATCATAAAAATCAGTGTCAGTATTTGTTGGTTGAGATCAGGCTTCATAGGGTCCTTGAAGGCACTTCCTAGTTTGAAATTCATATTGGCTAGCCCTTGCAATGCCTTTTCTAGTTGATGATTCGCTCGTGTCTACACGAACAAAAAAATCACCGCACATACGGTTAAGTCAAACCGGTGCTGGTCCCAAACCCGGGATCCTGCATGTAGTAGACTTGTCTTTGTCAATGTTTGTCAATGGTGCTTCCTAAGCAATTCATGGGAACACCGGTGAAATGCAAATGCACCCCAGCATCATCCAGCATCGACTTCACCACACCGAATCCCATTGGAATCGGAGCTGCTGGAACGGGCTTTTGCAAATTGCAGGGAGTTGCTAAGTGTGAGATTTTTTCAAGTTGGCAGCATGGAATTCTTGTTGTTTTTTTCAATAGTTTTGGGCTTCGGAATGCCACATGTCATGCGATGTTGGATGCAAGACACGTCAGATGCTGCACAGGACTTCCTGAGTTTGCAGAACTTGGCCAAAGTTGTCAAGGCGACTGCAATTGGATAAGGTTCACGAAATGAGGAGATGATTTCTGGGACGACGGAGACGTCCATATCAATGATCGGGATGAATTTCATAATGAGTCTGTCTACCAATATTACCAATGTCTACCAAGATGAACAAACTATATATTGGATTTGAACAAGACAGGCATCGCTAGACGTCAACAGAAGAGCAAGTGGAGCTGGATCTGAGACTGCAAAGGGAAGGGAACAAGCTATGAACAAACTAAGGGGCTCAAGGCCCACCAGGGTGAAGGGGTCAAGGGACCAAATTCAATGCACATCCGATGTCGTAGCTGTCGCTGTCTAGGTCGCCCAAGTGCCTTTGAGGCTGGGAACATCTGGGAACCTTTTGATGTGAGCCGAATCACAGCCAGGCCGAACATCTTCACATCTTTCTTCCTTGGGGAATCAAAACTCATGGTCTGTGGATAGACTGGGCCAAGAGTATCCAATTGTTACAACAACATACAACAGTTTCCTTGAGCGACTGCGTATGGATCCACTTAGCAGCTGGTACCCACCAGGTGTAGAATCAGACTCTTCCAGGTTATTGGTTTTCCAGATGCCAGATAAAGAATGAATATGGATGAGACTAACACAGTTTTGCAATCATCGTTATCTTTGGGAAGATAGAAAGTACATGAAAGTACACTCTCAACTGCTAGGCCCAAGGCCTTTGCTCGTCTCGTTGAACGCGGGCTTTGGCCCGAAGGCGCCGCAGTGAACGCATGGCTGGCAGTCGCCGAGTATGGCTTATTCAGGATGATGCCGATCGAAAGGAACATTCTCCAAGTCTCATGCGCAGAGTGTAGAGATTTTGCAGACGCACTTTGATGATTTTGATGGGTTGAAAGCCCGCATCCGTAGTTGACAGTTTACTTTACGAGTTCTTGCCCAGAATGCCAGAATGTGGAAGCTGCGCTGAAAACAAAATTTGCCAAACATGAATTTCCGGAGACAAACATCAACTATTTGGCTGGGCATCTGCTTGAGTTAAAGGAATGGTCGAAGGGCTCTGACGGGCTCTGACTGGTTTTTCTCATTGAAATTTCAGGTTTCTGCCGAGTGGACCCGGAGGCTTGTTTCTTTTTTCTCTGGGTCCGTTGCTTTGTGGTGAACTTCTCCTACCTCAACTAACAAAAATTCTGTACGCTTCAATCTTTCCCAGGAGAATGCACATATCCAGGTTGTCTGGAAATTTAGATTGGAAGTTGCGGTGCTGTTTGCTGTTGGTTGCCAGTTGACTCATGTTGACTCGCTGTGCAGGCGACTGCGTCGCCTGAGACCACAGTCATAGTGGAGCCTTTTGTGCTCGGAGAGGTTTGGCTGTGGACCGTGTGAATCCGTGTGACATGTGTGGAAGTGTGATGGGAAAACACGGTTCTCCTTCCAACATTTTCTCTCAGTAAGGTCTTCTAAGAACATCATTTCAGGTCCTGATCTGTGACATGCAGAAAACACATTCTGAACGCTCGATGTGAGTCACTCTTCAAAGTTGTTAGAAGCTTTATTCCCGAAATAAAGATGTGGTGGAAGCAATCGATTTTGTTTTGAAACGAATACATGTTTACCAAGATGATGGTGCACTGAATTGGAGACTTCACTGTTTCGAAAGGAATAGGCAGACAACTGTCCAGGTTGGTGAAACGTGAGAGTTGAAGTTGGAAAGAACCCACAAGTTGGACATCTGTGTAATTTTCAGAAGGGCTCGGTGGCTAAAGGTGCAAATTCAAAGTGTGCTAAAGTTTGACTAACGATTGGCAAGTTACTCGTACATGAAATCTCCGATGACATGGCTTCGCAACTTGCGAATATGGTGTTGATACTGTTAACCAAAATCAAGCGGTTTATATGGGTTTATCATGTAAACATGTTGTAAACATCACTGTCCATGTTGCACTCGCAGATCTCGCAGGCACGGCCGTGGGCGCTGTGAGCTCAATTGGCACGCCGTTTGGATCGCGTCCAGGCAAAGAAGGCCTTGCCTTCAGGCCGATGGCAGGACTGGAAGCGGTTCAAAGGACATTTTCAGAACTGATTTGCGGACATCGGACACCTTTGCAATTGCAACTAGATCATATTAGATCAATCAGATGAAAAATCAGTGACCAAGAACAGATTTCCCGAATCAGCATTTCCCCAACATCATGTCAGTATGTACTGCGCAATGTCCAAGCATAGGCTTGTTGTCGAAGGATTGAGAACGAGAATGTGTCCATTTGCTAGAATATTGAATTATATAAGCAGTTCCTAGCCATGCAACCCCTTCCGTGGTCTCGATCAAGTTGCATGATGAATAGTTCTAGTCATCTCCAGCCAGGGGTGGAAATCGAACTGCAAGCACCAACTCGGACAATTTTAGTTATCCCATTTCGGAGTTTATGATTCTTTCCGATGATTCTGTACGATGATTTGCGATCATATCGGAAATGGGTCGGCAACGACGTTTTCACAGCGATCAGCTCTGTGGATTATACTTTCACCCCAGGTTAAGAGTATGCTATGCTATGCTCAATTTCCACTCAGTCAGTAACCCATGCGGCCAATCACTTACTTTCATGCCTGCTCATTTGTTCACTTAAGCAACATCCATTCACTCAATGTCACGCAGCATTTCGCCCAACTCACGCAGTCATCAAACACATCTTCTTTCCACCAGGTTTGACGATTATGGCAGTCCTCGTGGAGTGCCCGGGTCCTTACAGACCTGTTATGTGAGCTGTGACCAGCGATCAGCTGTGGACTGGCGAAGTGGAAACAGCAAAAGTGTCCTTCAATGCTCACGAAGTGTCACACGGTGTCACCATGACAGCTCTCAAGCATTGAGGTGTTGCAGCTGGGATGGTGGGGACAAAGTAAGTAGTACTTCCCACAGCAACAAGAAGAATCACAGAACGTTTTGGCCAAAGTTGGCAGGAATCACATCTCCGCGCATATAAGCTATGAGAACATTTAGAACGAATCTCTGAAGCTGAATCAAATTGGTCAGTACGGTGGCCATTGGGCGCCTTTCGTGTCATGGCGCGATCTTTGCAGCTTCTGATTCTGAGCTTCCTGGGGCCGCTTGGGCAAATCCGTGAAGAACGGACTGGAAGATTTTGGAACACTTTGGAAGTTTAGTTCGGAAAGCATGGGGTAGATTCCTCATGATTCCTCGGTGCTCAGACTTGGCACTGGCACTAGCGAATTCGTCTTATGACAAACTGACAAACACACGGGATTTTGAGTATTCCAAACTATCCATGGTCTGATTCCTGCCCCTTAGAGCCTTAGAGCCTTGATCCTTGATGAGTAAAGCGTCTCAGAAAACTCAGATGACACGACTTGCTCTGTGTATGCAGCTTTTCCTTCTCTCGCAGACCAAGACTCTGGAATGGTTTTGAACCTCTGCTGTGAGGTGCACCTACCTGACCTTGATATGTGCTTTTTTCTCCGCAGGAATCACGCGTTCATTCCATCACTCTGCAACACCCGAGGTTTGGTAGTTCGCTGGAGCTAGTGTGCCTCAGCAGAAAGCCTTATTTCTGAATTTGTGAATAATATACACGTATATGTATATATATATAGACGATATAGATGACCTATCATTAAAGGGCTACACCCACTGCCTCCCACCCCTGGGCCGCGAGCCGGCAGGTTATTGATGGGTGTGCAAAAGCTTAATTACCGATAGGGGACGATGTCAATTTGCTCATGGCATGAAAATGACGACGTGACGACGTAATTTTGCATGCGGCCGTTTCTTGAAGGCTGAGCCAACCAGAAGATGGTACTGCGAAGGATTAACACATCAGCTCGCGAATCATAGCGGTCCAAGCGTGCTTCCAAGACCCACGTGCCAGTGCCTAACGTTGCTTCCTGACACCTCTAGAAAGCCAACTGCAGTGGAGGACGGCTTGCCCATGCCTTCTACCTTTCTAAATCTCGTCCCTGCTTCTTCCATACTCCCTGTTTTTCTAACCCTCGCTTCCGTCTGCATCTCTTGCTTGCTTCTTCCATATTCCCTGTTCACAACCCTTGCCTTCCTCTTCCGTCAACCTCTAGAAAGCCAGCTCTTGAAGCCTGCGGCCGACAGCTTTGGCGGCCGCATGCGAAACGGGAAAACGCCGCACGCGCTCCCCCTTGCTGTCGGCAGGGGTCGGTGGGAAAAAATGCACGCATATGCACTAATATGCATTTTACTGATTCGGTTTGTTTATTTATGAACTTATTTTGAACGTGTATTCACAGCTACAGGAATGCCGTGATTCAATTCTGCAGGATTTGAAATGTCCATGTGCCAAAGTTTCAAAACTTTCAAAGTCCATGACGCCGATTTAAGTGCAATTGTGGGTGTCAGCTAGTGTCTCCGCCTGCATTCCTCATTTCCGTACGGTGGCACTGCTGATTATTTGATCGTATTCAACTTGTTGCAAAGTGCACGACTCATTTCTACAGAGGCAACGTTATTTTTGCTAGATTGTCCCTCTTTGTCCTCTGCGATTGTTGTTTGGGATAGTCACTTTTTGTATGTTGCCCTCCTGATTTGCTCAGCCGTTAGCAGACTCAGGAGCGAAACCTTTGACGATGTCATCAACAGTGCGGAAAAGAACGCTTTTGTAGCCATCAATTTGCAGAGACAAATTTGACGCTTTTCCTTTTTTGGTTTTGATCATAATATTATGTCATAAATGGCTTTATGGTTTTGGTCACTGAGATCACAACCATAGCTTGATAATGCTCCAGTGATCGTTCTTGTTATCATTCAGTGAGTTTTGTGAACCGCACCTTACGTTGAATGCTTCTGGTCACTGAGGTAATGTTTTGCTCTGCCTTTTGCCCTTGGTGCAAGAACTATTTGAACGCATCTCGCCACATTTTGCTAAGTAATGTCCAGTCACATTGGTTGTTTTGACATTTTATCCATAGGCAGGAAAAGGTCGCAGTTGCCAGCGCTCAGGCCACCTGGACATCTCTGATGCAACAACATGAGGGCTCTGACGAGGCTCGTTGCGTCGTTGCGTGTCCGCACAAAACAGAATTAGCTTTGAACATCTTTGAACTAGCCATCGTCGACAAAGTGTTTGTACAACGTTTTTTTCTCACTTGAGCGAAAGCATCTGCAGAAAGTGCAAAACAAATTGAAAGTTTCCTGAAATGACAGTTGAGTGCAGAGAATGAACGGACGTTGGAAGCTGCAAGACAATAGATTGCAAGCAGGAAGTATTTGAGTATACTGTAGATGCGTTCACCCTGCCGCGCACGGATTGGAGCAGTTCTGCGCAAATAGGTTTCGATGGGACAAGGTCCCCGTTGCTCCTATTGTTGCTCTGGACAAATTTACTCAAGCCCCCTGAAACCATTGGAAGTCACTTGTGTAACATATTTCGACTCTCTCTCTCTCTCTATATAATTATATATATATATATATCATTATATATACATATTTATTTGAATTGACTGATTGAAACTGTACCAATCCTGTCCCATGGGAGGTGCTCGTGGCGCACATCGACTGTGGTGAACCATCCTACGAAATGGGAGAGTTGCGGAGCGCAGAAATTCGGGGTCGATCATTTCAAGACATCAAGGGGCTTATCACACATTGGCTTTGACACTGCACTTAGGAACCGCAGATCACAAAATCAAAGAGGTGAAGTGGCAGAAGTTGAAATCACAGAAACTGTAGCGTCTCACAATCTCACAATACACATCTATGTGTGTATATTATTACTAAATTACTACAGATAGAACACGTATATATCGAGTGAGGGGGAGAGAGAAAGCGCGCGCGCGAGAGAGAGAGAGAGAGAGAGAAGAGAAGAGATGGGGAGGCCATGCAATGCACGTCGAACCTGAAATGGCATGAGGCTGCAATCAGCTGGCAGTGTCACATCTGCTTGCAAACGCCATGAAGTGGACCCAGTTCCTTGATTTGCCAAGCAGAGCGGGTGGCAAAGTGCTTTTGGTTCTTCAATTCAAGCAGAGTTGGTTGAAGACTTGAAAACGATTGTGTTTCAGCTTGACCAGACCCTGCGCACGATCAAAATCATATGCAATTCATATTCAGCAATGTCTTGAAGGGCTTCAGCTCAGTATTTCGTAAGCATTTGGCTAGGCGGGTTAGAAGATTTGTATTACCTATGCGACGTTGCACCTCATGCCAGAGAGTTGGAGAGATGTTTGGGTTTATTTGATTTGTTCACGCAGAGCAAGAGCACAAGGTCCTATCCAAGCTCTCCTTTTTGGGCCTTGCGGCCTTGCTCTGTCCGAGGTATGTGACAAAGAGGAGGGTCATATCCCAACCATCAAGTACTTCGATGTGCTCCTCAGTGGCATCATTGGATCGCGCATGGGATGCAGCCTGACGCATACTATATACAGTATATACTATATATTATATATAGATACGGTCATAATAAGCTATATGTATTGCCCAAGTCAACCGTAAGTCAAGTGATTCCAAGAAAATCTGACACTCCAAGGAAACAGGCCAAATGGTTCCGCTACAAGAAAGGCTGGGAACAGGACAGAATCCCTCCAGGATGGGAGGCATAAGCATATTGCATTTTGACTGGGAATCCAAGATTATTATAGAATTGGAAATGAACTCGGAAGACCCCAAACGGAGCATGAAGGCACCGCTGCTTTTGGGTGTAGCAGGCCAGCACATTTGAATAAGGACTCAAGTGATGACGATTACTTGAACATGATTGGGATATCTTGGGAGATGGAGTGAAAACATGAAAAGGCGCATATATGTTCCTACCGAAATCTAGCTACAGTCCCATGACTTTCTGCGGCTTCGGATCTTTCAGTGCTCCCACAGTGTGCTCTGCTCAGGACACTCTACAGACGTTTATTGACGAGCGCTTGATGCCACAGTGCAATCTGAAGACAGCAGCGCATTGCAGTGATAAGGACCGCAGACGCCAGCCGTGAGACTGTTTGAGAGTGAGATTTGCCAAGCAATTCTTGAGCCATGTTGAACCTAGAAAACATTGCCAAAATCAACCCTGCTGGTCAACTTTCCAATCAGGCAATTGTTCCAATTTGACATCAAAAGATGCACTTGCAGAATTTGTCATACACTCTCGGGCTTTCAGGATCTCAACTTTGTCCACAAGCACGAGGTAGGGAGGTGGTACTTGTCGAAAGCATTCGCAGAAGGCTTTGGATGACAAAACTCTGAATGCTGAATCTTGAAGCCTTTTGAAGCTCTCCAAGCGACCCTGAAGGCTGCCCCTAAGAAAGAATTAGACCGACTCCAGAAAATGCTTGGGGAAGGGAAGTTCAGTGCTGCGTGTCTTGGCAACGTTTTGAAACGTCGAAACCTGGTCGAAACTGCGTCAGCCGACTTCACCTCAAGTGCCCAATGCCGAATCTGGTCAAATCTTGCCGATAGCTAACTAATTAAAAATCACTAGGGCTTGTGCAATCCAAGCCTCAGACTGCTGTAGATCTTGGATTTGATATCATATTGTTGTCAGCAGGAAAGAGTAGACTGAGTATACAATAGTATACACTAATTCCACAAGTTTTCCTTGTGGAAAGTCCAGCTGTTGACCCTGGTACATTACCCTGCAGTTTTTTTTAGACTTGGCCAAGACACACCCATGGAAATCCCTTGCCGGTACTGGTTGTATCTGTATTTGATGTTTCTTTGGTCTACTTCTGACACCCTGACTGGTTGGCAACATTTGACGTGATCGACGTGATCAGCGTGATCAGCTCTCTGTCTTTCTCAGGCAGTTGAAGTGGTTGAAGCGACGCATCGGTTTGTTGAAGCAATTGACCGGGGACCAGAAGCCTGAGAAACCGAAGGAACGGGTAGAGGTGGGGCGGTACACCCGGGTCTGGTACTCATAACACGTCGTACGTAACACGTCGTACGTAACACGTCGTGCATCGTCGTAACATCATCGTAGTGCAGATCCATGGAGACCTGGCGACGGATCGATTCGCGCAGGACAAAGAGGAGCTCTGAGCTGCGCTGCCACCGTCGCAACCGTCCTGTGGCGCATGCAGAGCCGCTTTCCGAGGCACTTCTGGAATCTTCTGGACCTTTGGAGATCTAAACAGATCTTTTTCGTAGCGGCTTAGCGCCAGGTGATGCCTCAAGCATGATGAACTGCTGAAATTGAGGCTGCACCATTCTGGAGCCAAAACAAAGACACGCTTCCATTCTGGAGCGATCCAGTTCTGTCAGTTGTGCAGTGAATAAAACCCTGGTTGATTGGTTCTAACAGGGGGTTTAAGTTATGTTGCTCGACTACCCCAACTGTTGGGAATGTTCAGAATTCATTGTGAGAAACCCTAGCGTATAAAGGGATGACAGAGGGTGCTGAACACTGCTCAGTTGAACTCCTCTGGATGTCAAGCCTTGTCAGTGCTGTCGTTTCACATGTTCTGTACATTTAACATCGTTTCTGCCAAAGACCGACAACGCATAACGCAGAAGAAGGAAAAAGAGAGAGAGAGAGAGAGACAGAGAGAGAGAGAGAGAGAGAGGGGCAAGAATACGAACAGAAAGCAGAAGCTGGTTCAACGGTTCAACTATAGATTTTTCCCCACTTGAGAACTGCATTAATTGGATCCATTTGGATCCATTTGGATTTCGGATAATTTTAATTCAAGATATTCAAGGCTCGATTTTTTGGTTCCGATTTTTGGTTTCTTTGAAGTTTCTCTTAGTCATCTCAGACTCTTGCGACTTTTCGGTACCGAGGTAAAGGCACGTGGCTCGCCAGGCAGAAGCAAAACGCCATTAAACAGACAACGCTTTTGAGATGTTTTAAAATGTGCTAAGATGATTTAAGATGTTTTGAGTTACAGCTAGTTTAAGAGGAAAAAATGCATTGAGTTGTATTACTACAGCTTCAATAATTAATCTTCATACTGGCTACATCTGGGAAAAGAATACTTGAACATGGTCAACATTTTATGTTTATACATGTAATCTAAATTTGATTCATAGTTTCATAAAACAACATGTTCATACTCATACAGTTCATACATTCTCCTGCTCCGTAAACGAAAAATCACATGACGCATCCATATTCTGTTGATTTACGCTGGAGGCAGCCGCTGTCTGACCTTTGCGGCATCTCCATGGCAGTGGGGAGCCAAGTTGACTCGTGGCGGAACTGCAGAATGCCAGGTGCTTCTTTGATCTGTGAAATGTGACACATTGTGACACTAATTTTTGCGAAATCTAGGAAATTGTCAAAGCAACATCAGCAATCTGCGGGACCTATCAGATATGTTCAGGTTTAAGGTTCACCTTTCTTCTTTTGTCTCCATACGTCTCCCATATGTCTGTTGGGTTCATTAAATTCATTGCTTCACATCGCCATTGGATGTGCTCAGCGGGGCTCCCGCCCCATCGCGGGTCCCATCGCGACCCGGGCGCCTCCACTGCCACGGCCGCCTAGTCCGTCGGCCGTTTGTTGCGATGGTGGCGGCAGGGGGATATGGGGGCAACAAGCAAGACGTTGCTTGGCTCAGAGTGACAGTTTTTGTTGGCGTCTTTTGCTATCTCCTTCGTGAAATCAATGTTGATTTACAACATTTACAACGATTTAGCATCTCAAAGATATTGAATTGGAGATTTACATGAGATCTATCCATAACCAGCCGATGATCTCACATCCTTCTCTGACCGAGTTCTGAAACGTTGCAACCGAAGGACAAACGACTGGGAAACACAGGGTGAATCACCCGGGTACACGGTGGTTGCACATCGCACGGTTGCACGGTGAACATCGATGAACATCGATGAACATCGATGAAGAACATTGAAGAACCTCATCTCGACCCAGGCTTGTGGGCTAGAGTCTTCCGCAGAGAAGGCTATCTATGCTGCTTGGCAAGCCCTGAATTCCATCGGCAAAATACCAAGATTCTTCTGAATTGTGAACTTCTTGACAGCGTGATGCCAATACAGCTCAATTCATCGGAGAACTGTCCTTGAACACTGGTTTTGGACTTGTTACTCAGTTACTGCTCTGATGTGTAGATTCAGTGTCGATGGAGAGGATATGTTTGGGCTCAATTCTTCACAAGTAGCTGATGGCCATGTGCAAACCCTGCAAATGATAGTTTTTTCATGTTTCTTCTGATGTTTTCTCACGTTTTTTCTGTGTCCGCGTTTTCTACCGTCTTCTACAAGTCTTCTTGGCATTTGCCATGCCATGAGCTCAGGAATTTACACAGCGAATCTGCCAATTGCCCCACTTACTGAAGGACGCCTAGTGGCCTAGCACACTTTCCAGGTCAATCAAGAAGCTGCCTGAAGGATCTTGAGGGCGTCTGCACAGATGATCCACTCCAATGCAGAAGAAACACACACACACACCAATACATTCTCAGTTTCGCGCCCGGCATCACGGCATCACAATTCGAATTCAGAATTGCAGATGATTGCCGAACATTGCAGATGTGCATCCAACATCACTTAACATTCGGGATTGCGAGAGGAGTCCACACGACTTCCACCAACAAAGCCCTGCTTGAATGTGGCCTGGGAGACGACCGGCCAGCGCAGTTTTGATGTGAAGGCCGGTAGGGCCTGAATATGCCTGAATCCATCTCGATCATTATAGGATTATTTTTTTTGAGGCTGGCGCAGCAGTTTGCAGGACATGTCCATGTGGCATCATGTGGCTTCGGGTATAGTTTTGCATAGCACAGTTCTAGACAGGTTTCTCAGATTCGTATAGATTCGTGATTTCCTGGAAGCTTCCGGTTTGCGCAGCGGGGATGACTGGTTGCCAGCCATCGGCACAGCAGCAGGTAAAGCCAGGCTTTTTACTGGAAGACCTGTCAACAGCAAGGCTCGGATTGCGGATTCAATATATGAAATGCATTGGAAGGTCGAGTTCTGTCTTGCCAGGACTTTTCAGAAACTCCAAAGGCCCACCATGTGTAGGATTGTTTTGATTTGTTTTGGACTGTTTAGAAACTTACATGTCACAAGGGTGAACTACACCGAAGATACATCTTGCGATCCTTTGACGCAACCTGGCTCGGCACTTGCAAGATCAAGCATATGTGAGACATTTGTCTTGGGTGAAACTGGTGCTGCAAACCTATAGGGACGGTCTCAAACACAACCAGCTGGGACAATGACTCATACTGGCTTTTGCATTGCCCCCATGTACCTTATTGCGACCATGATTTTTGTATGTATATAATAAATAAATAAATAAATACATAGATAGATAGATAAATAAATAAATAAATAAATATATAAATATATAAATGAATAAATAAATAAATAAATACATAAATAAATATATATATATATATGTATGTATGTATGTATGTATGTATATATATATATATGTACATATACATATCTGCAGTTTCTTTGGGTACGCAGATAACCCATGCCCACAATGCCCGACATTGTCTTACGCAACGGTCACACTGGCGCAGGGGCTCGTCGAAGGTCTCCTCCAACAGTTCTGAAAGGGCAGACCCGGAGGTGGCAGCCGATAGCCCTTCCTGAAAAATGCCTACACATTCACTAACATCATAGCTTTCAGAGGATTTTACTGTACTGATCTTTCTTGAGGGAATGGTACCGCAAGGGAAGGTTACAAACTGAATGTCATTTGTCCTCACCATCCCATGGGAAGGTTACGAACGAGGAATGTCATTTGGATGCGAAATTGGATGGACTCGAGGACGCAGCGTAGACCCCCAGTGTTCGGGTGTCCCCGGTGTCTCCAGAGTGGGGTAAAAGCCTGGTAAAAGAGGCGGTTTCAAAAACGAAGGGAATGAATATCTCAGCAAGTCCGAAGGAACATAGAAGCCAAGCAATGCATATTGACCAATGATGACTAATGAGTCCTGGCAAATCTTGAGCGGCTCGAGGACTTAGATTTTGCAGCGTTCAAATCAGAGTCACACTCCGCCAGGAACGACTGTTGGGCTGCCAATTTGGGCAGTGGCGTCTGCGAAAACGCCTGGGTCAGGGCAGCCAGGCAAGCTTGGAATGGTCTTGGGCATTTGTTTTGCAAAAGAGATCAAAAGAGATCAGCTAAAATAGGAACAACTGTCGGCAATTGTAGTATGAATCATTATGAATCCATGAACCTCAAGAGATTCTGTGGCCACGTGGTGAGCTGCCAGGGTCGGGTCTACGTGGGCCGTGACGCAACGGGGGATTTTGCTGCACCTTGGCTTCCACTTGAGCCCGGTACGATTCTCCGTAGTGAAATGCTGCGCAGTGCCTGAGGTGAAGATAACTCAGCTCAACAAGAAGCACGTCAAAGATCGCTTCCATCGAGAGGCGCGCAACTGCACAGTTATTTCGTTCAGAAGGTCCACGGTTCACCGCACAGCAATGGCACACCTGGTATCACAAAGATGGAAGACACCCGAGCTACACTTAGCACAAAACATGTCGCTTTATAAATTTGTATGAATGGGACGCGGAAAGTTTAAACCATTTGTAGGCTACTGTAGACATTCATAAAATTTTATAGTCTGTAATTGTATGACATTATAGTAATATATTGTAGATATATTATCATATAATGATATAATTACATTGTATATAATTTCGTTGATGTTTGTTTACATTTATTTGTCGGTCGCAGATTCTTGCCTGTTGCGAGATGTCCTCTGAGGTGGAGATCATGAAGCTTCTGTCTCACAAGAGTCCCTTGGACGATGCCAAGCTGGGCCGAGCCGGACCAAGTTTTGTTCGGGACATGGCCAGATCGTGTCAGGCCTTTCGAACCTCGTGTCGGATCACAATTTTGGTGGACAAAAATCACAAAATATTGCAGTGTGGCAGTATGCTGCAGTATGTTGTGCAGTATGTTGCAGTATGCTGCAGTGCTGTATACGATGTGTACGTTCTTTGTTTATTTTTATTTGCTAGACACTATAAACTCCAGAAGCCAGTCTGGAAGACTGTTGCCTAAGGCCAAAGCTTGGCAATTAAAACCCTTTGGGACATTTTGGGACCAACTGCAGACTGCTTTAAAATAAAAACACCTTTCCTGCCACCGGCAACTTTCCAAGCCGTGTGACCTTCCCCGGAAAAGCAATAAAGAAGAGAACTCTACTTGTGACAATTAAGCAGACTTGAGAACATCAGGAGTTGAACCACTGGAGAGATAATAAGATGGAATGAGCACGTGCAACACAAATGGTGACGTTTTGGTTAAAGCCTTACTTGCCGTTTCTCAATCTAGTACATTGATGTACATTGATCACAACTTTGATCCCATGCAGTTTGCCATGCCACTGAGGCATTGTTCAGCTAGTGTCCGTTCACGTGGAGAAACAGCTGGCTGGTCTGGTTTTAAACTTAGCTGAAGGTGCCACACATGTTGTGATGCAAACTGAATGGGTTTTAAACTCTCCGATGATTCCGATGGTTCAATCCTGGGGTCTCACCAAGGAGAGGACGAAATGTGAATGGTACATGGTCAGATTTCAGATTTTGGAAGATATGCTCCTGGTCTTTCAAAGAAGAGTTTCTATATGTTTCTATCACATTGTGCATGTAGTGCAAAGAATGCAACAATTTGGCGAGCATGGCAAACAAATATAAAGGGAGTCTTTGAATGAAAGCCTGGTCAATTGCGTGACCTCCTGGTACTGATGACATAAAACATGTTGTATATAGAATATACACATATCCCCATAGCGTTTGTGACCTCCGCATGAACTTAGATCTGATTCATGAGGTGATTTCCTTGCGTTAGTGATTTTAATTTCAATATTGGACGATCAAAACCAAAATGAAGACGATTAAACTGATCTGATCAAACTGCAAACATCTGCAAACTCTTCTGTTTCTGATCATCCGATCATCCGTTCTCATCCGCTTCGCTGGAGATTTTGTGCCCCGTGGGCGCCCATGCGCCATGGAGGTGATCTGCTGCAAGCCGTTTCGAACAGCGAAAAGCGCAGACTCAAAGAGAGCGAGGCGCTTCAGAGCGACGTGTACAGACGACTTTGAAACATAAAATAACACAAACAAGATCAAACAAGATCAAACAAAAAACCTCAAATAACAATATGTAGTAGATCTATGTAAATCTCTAGGATGTAATTTTGCAACATTTTGCAATAGAGTTTGATGGACTGAATCGACTTCAACTTCCTCCAGCCCGGTGTTTTGAGGGCTGAGGGCAACGTGGCCACGTGGCCACGTGGCCACTTCGCCAGTACCGTGCAGCGTCGGAAGTGTCGCAGGCAAGGCATGTCTTCAAGCAACTTGCAGATGGCGTCGAGCACATGCACAGCCATCAGATTATCCATCGAGACTTAAAGCTCGAGAACATCCTCATCAATTCCAGAGAGGACCCCGACTGCCATACTTGCCATGCATATCTAGGCCATGCAACTGTGTATAGGAAACAATATAATACAATATAATATAGTATATAGATTAATTAATATAGCATTACACAAAAATACACAGCTACATGCCACACGCTGCAATGCTCACTCAAAAACGTGGCAAAGATGTTCAGCAGGAAACAAGGGCGTGTATTCAGAAGGGAAGTGATGTGTGATCGATGGTTGTGCACAATAGAGTGCAGACCCTCAACTGTTTCAAGTCTTGGGCTGTTTGGGCTGTCCTGTGTTCAACTGTTCAACCCATTGTTATGGATATTCACTATGCTACCAGCGGTAGATGGGCCAACCAAAGCTACCATGTCAGGTTTTCAGTCGCGTTGGTTTGTAGTACATGGGATTTAGCCGGAGCAGAGTGGGCGGGGGGGGGTTGTGAGGGTGGTTGTGGGGGGTGGTTGCTTGGTTGCTGTGCTGGACCTGCTCTCGGTTCAGGCTTGCTGATGCTTGCTGTGTATACATGTAGAATTCATGCAGAGCATATGAGATCTCGAGATCTCAAGATGTCATGTGCTGCAGGGTGTGATAGGTGCAGTCTGCAGTTGTTTTTGTGGGTTGCGTTGCATCCATGTTTCTCATTGTCGACCCCTTACATATCTAATTAGGGAGGTCCAATATATCCATAGAATTCCACAGATGCCTTTAGGCTCCAGACTATGGGCTTCCATGTCCTTCACTCTCAGCTGCTCTTGGATAGCTGCAGGTTTGATGGACGCTGCTTTGCAATATTCTCCATGTTGTGTTTTTCAGTCAACGCACAAACATCGAGCAGCGTTTCCTAATACTGTCATGCTTTGTTGTGAACTCTCAGAAGCTTGGGCAGGAGGTTGACGATTGCAAGCTCTATGAGGCGCCGCACTCGATGAGAGTCTGTACTGAGATTTACTGAGGACGGTTTGATCCTTTTTTTTTTTTCAGCTGCTTTGAAAAAACAGACTGGGGTGGTGTTCTACCTATTGCTGGATTTGATGTGGAAAGTGATTGAACCTGAAACAGCTGTACTTCCAAATTGACGTCCGAAGTGGGAAAAAGAGTGGCAGACAAGCCTTCATGCCAAACGTAATGCAAGTCTTGTGTTGGTGCCACAACATGAAGACTTCCTATAAGGACAAATGAGCCACGTCCAACTTCCCTTATTCGTTTTTAGTAAGAGGTTGCAATAAGGACCTCGCGTAAGCAAAACCCGTAATCAGCGTAAGCTATTCCCGTGTAAGCTAAAACTGTGGGCGCGTAAGCAGCACGCAAGCTGCCGCGTAAGCATTCCCTTAGCGCCTGTAAGCATTCCCTTAGCGCCTTAGCGTTGCAGAACAATACCTTTTGGACACGAAGGTTCCGCTGCTCAAATGTGGACTGCTCCACTGCTCCACTGCTCCAGGTGAAGATCACTGACTTCGGTTCCTCCAGCATTTGCGATGGCGATGGACACCAAGGGAAGTCCTTTGCCAAGGGCCCTGTGGGTACACCGCCGTACATTGCACCTGAGCTTCTGTTCCCTGGCGTGATGCAGTGTATTCGTGAAAGACGGAGGAACAGAGCAAGAGCTGGGTGCTTGAAGGGTCACTGTCAAATTGGACAATATTTTTTGTTCTGGGAACCTTAACACTCTTAAGACATCTTAAGACATCTTAAGACATCTTAAGACCCTCGGTCCTGTCATGCAACAGCTTGGTGCTGAGACATGGCGGCTGGCATGGCTTCCCGGTGGACGACTGGAGCCTGGGCATTTCACTTTTTGTGATGCTCAACGGCTACTTTCCTTGGAAGGAGCACCAAGCATCCTATGATATGCTCATGTTCTGTGACATTTAAGATGGGGCAATAGCTTTCAAATCTTTCAATAGTGACATTGGCTAGAAGATTCTAGGTCTAGAAATATGACGAAAGATGGAAGCTAACGTCAAGCAGAAAACATGAGAAGGCGAGGCACCAATCTGCCTAGTTGGAAGAAGCTGAGTTGATGTTGCTGGGCGTGTCAAACCGGGTCAGAAGCAACATGTTGTCGGGTCAGAGATGATCCGATATGATCAGAGTCGTCGCATGTCGGACAGGACACAGCACCAGAAACCTGGACGTTCGACAGGGAAAAGTCTCGGCACCTTTCCGAAGAGGCGAAGGACGTCAAGACTCATGGCAAGTGACCTGATCCTGATATGGCCTGATATGCAAAATCATGCAAAATCATGCAAAATCAAAACACGACAGAGATTGGAAATCAAAATTGGGAACATCATGGAACATCATCCAGTGACACATTTATTACTGGCCAAGATAACTGCCAAGATCATCCGCACATATCCGCACCAAGCCCAAAACTGTCAAGCATACACGTGCCTCAACGTGTAGCTAAAGTTTCACCACTTCCGTCTCTT
>CAMXCT020001301.1:136214-161214 GCA_947184155.2 Cladocopium goreaui
GAAAATCAAAATAATATAATATATATATAATTATACATATATATATAATTGTATGGTTTTCATTCTGGAAGGCTCGCCCCATCTTCAAGTGAAGTTGGCAATTTCACCATTTGAATGCTCGGATACTTCTTGTAGATTGACCTTCTTTTTCAATACGGTTCTTGGAGGTTTCTTTCAAATCTGCTGTATTTCAGGACCTTGAATCTCGGAACATGTTTCACTCATGTTTTTTCTGTCACCTTTGTTCACCATTTTAGAAACCTCCCTTCTGGCTGCTCACATCGATGGCGACAGCTCTTGGTAAACCGGCTGGACAGCGAAACTGGGACATGCCGACATGCCATGACAGGCGTCAAACGGCCTTGCAACAAGTTGGCTGAAGTCCTTGGACAATGTATCTACGACATCTACGATTCGAATCGATTCGATGCTTCTGTGAGTTCTGTGAGTTCTGTGAGTTCTGTGATGTTGCCAAATTCCTATCCTTGCGAACACCGTGACATGGGATGACACGGGGAAGTTCTAATATGAATTGCTTTGACATGACCGGCAGGTCTCAAGAGTGGTTTACCTGCAGTACCGCTAGCAACGGGGAGAACAGAGAATGCAGACTGCAAGCAGGTTGACCCCAAGGAGGCTCAACATACTTGCCATCTAATTCAGACCGACCTCGCGGGTACAGTTTGCAGCTGGTGCTAAGTACTCAACAGAAGGCATTTGGATTCTAGATGATTCTAGCCATTAAGATTCTAGAGATGATTCTAGATCTTCCACAATTTTTTAGTCTAGCCATGGTTCAGACTTGTTTTTAGCCTTCTTTTGATTCTGCTCATGGTGCTGCAGATGTTGCAAAGCAGCAGGGGAGAATCGTTTCGTGATTATTTACACTTGCAGGGCCATTTACAAACAGATTAGAAGATGTCTCAGCATTATTGAAACAACAGCACGTTTGACCCAAGGAGGGATTAGTCATCATTTGTATCATGCGTCATCTTTCGTTATCATGCGATTCAGTCTAGTTCAATTTCTCACCTCTCTCCAACTCGTCGTCCAGCTTTCTTTTCCCTCCCTCTGTCTGTTGGAAGTCGCTTGGTTGGTTAGATGTTTAAGTTGGGAGTCAGTCAAACAACTCATTGAGAAAGGTGGGTATATGTGGGTATCCCACAAGTGCTGAATGAACAGCAAAGGTAGATAGATTCTCCAACACGAGTTGTTTACCAGCTGCAGTTACTCGCTGAAGACTAGGCGTACTGCAGACCGGGCGCTGTTTTTGCGACCGAGATCGGAAACCAGCCAAAGACAGAGAGGGAAGACATTTTAGCTATTAAGAATCATTGAAGCATTGTAGTAAAAGGCTCGGAATTGCGTTGTCAAGTAAGGGTTCCATCAAAATGCTAATACAAACTTCGTGTTGCTTTCATTTGCTTTTTCAGGTAAGTGCAGCCACCATCAGTACAGTCTCTAAATTGTGTCACATCGCTTCAATTGCTTAGCTCCTTTCACCAGCGTTTGTTTATCTTTAGTTTTGCCGGGGAGAAGAAGTGAAATTAGACTCATCAGAAAGACAATAAAGTTAAAGAAAGTAAAACTTTGTGTTCAGGTAAGATCAGGTAAGATCAGGTAAGATCAGGTAAGATCAGGTAAGATCAGGTAAGATCAGGTAAGATCAGGTAAGATCAGGTAAGATCAGGTAAGATCAGGTAAGATCAGGTAAGATCAGGTAAGATCAGGTAAGATCAGGTAAGTAGGTGTAACTTACGGTGTAACTGGTGTGTTTTTTCATTTTTGTCTCAACAATCATTGAAAGTTCAGTCCGAAGAGTCCAAAGTTTGCCCAGCGACCGGAAGCTTGCGACGCCCCGTGGACGGGACTCTTAAGGAACCCGTACGGGGCATGGCACAGTGTACGGATACCGCTGTTCAAATTCCACCTGGAAATCGTCTGGAAATCGTTGACTGTGCAATGCAGACCTCTTTACCTCTGCTTGAACAAAACTTCTCTAGAAGCATCATGGCATGAATGTTGATCGTTGATTCATCGTCAATTCATCTAGGTCTTATTTGGGTTCATCAGTTCTGACTTGAATGATCTAAAGAATTAACATGATTAAAACATATTAAAACGTTGAACAGCTTGAGCAGATTTTAGAGGGGTTTCAATGATTTTCAATTTTCAAAACGTTCAAAACGTTTGATTCGTTGGACTTCAGCGTGGTTAGATGTTCGATGTTCGAAGATGTTCGGACCACTTCGACACATTTCGACGATTTCCAGGTGAACTGGGTGAACTGGGATGCCACGAGGCGTGAGACCTCGATGCCTCGCAACGCAGGAGGCTGCCTAGGGGAGGACGCCACGGACGCCGCGTTGCGTGGCAGCGTGGAGGGATCAGAGTGGATCAGCGTAGGGCTGGTAGCCGCAGTCGTACATTGCGCACATTGCGCACATCGCATACATCGTGTACATCGGTCCTCGGAGACTTCAACCACCGTGAAAATCAATACACTTGAGATCACTTGAGTCTGAGCATTGACTTGAGGGATAGTTACATCGACTGATATCAGGCTATCGATCAATTTGCAGTCATATTCCTATCATTCCTTAATTACCTTTTCTGAGAGCAGCTCTCGTGTCAAAAAGGTTCAGCCGATAAGACTGACCGCCATAAACCATGCGAATGCCATACGGATGCCACACGGATGCCACACTACTGGAACTCACGGTCCAAGAAGTCTCAAATTGCACTCACAGTCTCAGAGCAGACATGAGATGCGCACGGGCAGAGCATACAACGCGATTGCCTAAAGCGATTGCTAACTGGTGCCGGACAAGACGGTGTTTCTATGCAAGGCATGCAAGGCTGCTTCACCTTGACGCAAGGTGCAAGAAGTTGACAGACAGCCAGACAAAATGTTGGGGTATGTTGGGGTATCAATCTCGATTCGGAACATCCTCACAGTATCCTCACATAAGTTTCAGTTTTGCGAAAATTGCCTCAATAATGCCTCTCCGTACATAAAGCATTCAGGACATCTGGCCGCAGGCAAGAAATGGTGTTCGACATTTCGGACCGGCTTTTACTGTCATTGATTTTGGTGCACCTATATTGCACCTATATATGTTCGGGATGTTCGGGGGTATTCTGACAGTATTCTCATAGACAGAAATAGAAGCCACTCAGGCAAGAATTTCAAAAGAGACTCCTTCATCAATGCAAAAGCGCTCAAAGACATGACTCCAACATGTGACTAAAAACTGATAAACACCTGATAAAGACTGATAAAAACTGAAGAGTTTGCCCAGGACACACCGTGCCCTGAAACCGGGGTGCAGGGCACGCTTGAGCAACCCCCGCCTTGGGGCTTGTGGGGAAGTTCCTGTTCCGCAGCTCAGCTTGTGCACCGTCTGCGGGAGCATCCCTGCTTTGGAAACACCAAGTTTATCAATAGCATTTTCATCAAGTCTTTATCAAGTCTTCATCAAGTCTCATGGTTTCCATCGGTTCTTTAGCTTGAGTTATAGTATGTTATAGTAAAGATTAGTAAAGATGCACAACTTGAGGCAACTCCACGTAAAGAGTTTGTATACTGCTTGATGGACAGCAAGGCTTCCGGTGCATTGATTCACATGGAGTCACACCTACTGTAAATCTCGGTTCTGAGATTGAACTTGTTTCAATGTGGCAAAATGATGCAAAATGTATCAAAATGTAAACACATCCTTTTTTTGCATTACTTCTAAACAATTTCTTCAGATCATTTCAGATCATGTTTCTCACACCAGTGAGGCTGCCAAGTGAGGTCGCAAAGAGGGTAGGCTTGACAATAGAAAGCAGGAAAATTGCACTGAATAAATCTGAATGATTAAATATGATTAACTATGATTAAATTTGATTGAATCATATTAAATCATGGGCTTCATTCGGTTGGTTTAAGACCATCAGTACCATGACTGTTAATCCAGAGATGAGTCAAGAACTTTGCATTCGCACTGATTTTTCCCTGGAGATGTTCCCACTGAATCGGCGCTTCATACCCGAAATAGAGGATCGCGAAGACGCAAGAAAAGACTGGGCATGGGCTCAAACGACGACTCCATGAGTTCTTGGGTCCTGGGTTAAAGGACTGCCATTTGATAAAAGCTATGAATGGCTATGAATATGAACGTTTCTACACAGAGACGGGCGTTACTGCGTCACAGTTTGCATAGCCGAGACAACAGGCAAAGTGATGCAGATCGACTCACTGCTTGCATGTGCCGAGTTGACAAAATTATATGTTGTTGAGCAGCCAATTGAAAGAACAATTTCCACTTCATCAGGCTGCGAACCCCTTCCTTGTGCCTGAGCGACCAGTAGCGTTGGAGCAACTTGGCCAGACTTATGAGCGGCCAACTCGTGTTTTTTCATTTTGATCTGAGGAATAATCAGGCAATTCGACAGAGGTTTGAACTCTACTGTAAACACATTTTGTATCCATTCTCACTAGATATCGCCAGGAAAACAAATTCTTGCTCACCACTCATCAGGCAATCCTGCTTCACATAGATTTCTGTGAGTTCCTTCCTTTGTCATGGAGTCTCGTATAGGAGATCACATTGGATCCACAGCAGAGAAACAATCAGAAACATGCAAAGTACATCAAAGTACAGTGTGCTTAGGTGAAATTGATTTTTGCCCTAAAAGCATCTAAAAGCGAGCGATAGCCAGCGCCAATTTCTGTTGTGATGCAGAGTAGAGAATACGTAGCCGTTGTGGAATTTTTACGGGGAATTACCTAAAGGTTTTTCAAAGTGCCGTTGAAGTAGTGTGAATTGACAGCATTGACATGCATGCACAAGATAGATCAATACTGCACAATATTGCACAATAATGTTATATAAAATTGTATAAATATTTTAATATATTTTTAATAATATTTGCGAAGAGACGAAAGACGAAATGTCCGTTCGCCGCAAAAAGCCGCCGATCTGCCGGGTGCGACAGGTGCCATCTCTGCGAGATGGCATGGCGCCCCTTGAGCAGGCTGCGACGCATTGGAAAGCAGTTTTCAGAGTCGTGGCATGGGTGGTGAATGCTAGTGATAATTAGTGATAATTAGTGATATGATAGATAGATCATATAACACGATATTATACGGTATTATACGGTATTATACGGTATTATATAAATGATATTGATTAGTTTTGGACTGCGACTAGTATATACATGTATATACTAGTATAGGGGTTGTCAATTAAAAGGTTGCAGCACCAGCTGTGTGGCAATTTGACGTTCAATTTGGAGCAAAGCCAAAAGATGCCAAAAGCCTCCAGTTTTCAAATGTCAGGCCACAAGCAGTTCTTCATCTTAGCCTCCCTGGCCTTTGCAAAGGTCAAGGAGAATGCAGGTGACGGATTCATACGGATTCGATCGTTAAATCCGGAGTGCTGATTTCTTGCAGCTTTTTGTAATGAAAAACATGGCGGATTCGTTTCTGAGTTTCTGCGAGATCACTGTACTAATGTTTATCCCCAAATCCTCTGAAAGCCAACCATCTCACCCGGCATGCCCCAAAACAACAAAACTTTTTGGCTTCGACACATTTGAAGTCTACCTACCACCTGACATATCATTTTTGAGGATGCTTATAGGGCTCCCATTGCCTTCAAACGGTGGAAGTGGAAGCCCTAATTATATGATAGCTGTGCACCATCTGAAGTCTTTACTGTTTGTCGTTGAAACTTTCGTCATAGAATATACTGAAGGTATTGACGGTATTGAGCCGCATGATGCAGATCAAGAGAGCCAGAGAGGTGGTAGCTGAATGAGGCATGCCCATATACAAGTACCGACAGAAACGAGTAAGATATTCAAAACAACACATGGGAAAGTACAATCTATGAGAGCTTAGCTAATTGAGCCGCCGTTGCTAAAATCATGGCCAGATCTCTAGCCGTTTCTCAGCAAAAATGTCAATGACATCTGAACCTTCCCTTGTTCTTGTTTCATTTTGTTGCTTTGTGTGGCGATCAGTTTGGACGACTACATTTTTGCCTCGGCTGTTTAAAGCTGAACGCCAATCGACAGGTTGGAGGCTCACAGCAAGGGCATGTGGATAACTCAGCCCCGGGACAAAAGCTGAGACAAAAGTTCTAACTTCAAATGGACGAGACAAAGAAGACAAAGCTTCGGAAGCAACATGTACGTCTTCAATGGGTCATGATTCAGTCATTTTTTTGTACTGAGGAATCACATTCCTCGAATCATGTCGTATCTGTGTTACACTGTCTTGTCACAGACCGTTGATGATTTTCAAGAGCCATTCAGGTGCCATGCTGTTGTCTTCTGGGCCGAATTCCAGGTGCGCCAGCGTTTGGTGTGGCTAGGTAATTTGATGTAGACGGCTGAGACACTTCCAGAAAGGGAAGAACAATGAAAGACCAAGGAAGAACAAGGAAAGCATTGAAATTGCAGAGGCTTTCCATTGCATCCAATTGATGTGTCAACACATGAGGATGACAACGGCTTTTATGCATCATATTCTCATCAAGTTCCAACATGCCAAAACGTGGCAGGCGAACCAGTTTCTCCCCTGTATTCACCAGCAATGCGCTTCACACGCAATTGGTTTGGTATGGTTTGGTATACAGCTAGGGTGTGTCCGGCATATTCCGGCATGACAGGTGTCGACGGCGTCAGGGCCATGTTTGAGCACAGGCAGACTTGACTGTGCCGTTTGAATCCGTCTGGGTATGGCAGAACAGCACAAAACCATTTAACATTTGTGAGTGTTTTGACATGTTTTGACACGAGTACATTTGGTAACACTATGTAACACTCTAGTACATTCGTGGTTCCACGGCTGAAGGCTTGGTGCCACCGAGTGCTCCAATCACTGCTACACTGCCACACCATGCATTGAGATGCCCCTGGCGCAGGACCAGCTTCGGCACCCAATGGTTGGTGCCAGGCGATGCAATTGCTCGAGGAGAACATTGGAGAACATCCAACTGCCCAGGGTGACAAGAAGATTCTTGAGCTGAGTCAGCTAAACAAGCAAGAATGCCGCAGAATGTCCGAATGATGTGAGAATATGTGCCAAAAGACTTGTAATCGTGTATTCTGAGCATTCTATCCTCTATACAAAACCTCAGTGTTTTGTGTGATGTACCCGCAGTGTACTTGATGAAACAGGAGCCAATGGATCTCTCTGTGGGCAGCATGCTATCTGTGGAAATGGCAGTTGAAGATGGCGAGGTGCGCGGCAGAAGTATTGCAAAGTTGACGGAGCTCGCCCCTATACATTTCTACAGCTTTCAAGTCATGCAGATTTGTTATGATTTGTTTGGCTTGGAGATTTTGGTGATCTGGAATTACAAGTTTTCGGAGCTCTGGATTTGCCTCAAAGTCATCAGCCGCACGTAATTTGGAACTGCGGCAGCACCTTACGTTTTAAAGATCCAGTCTGAAGATGTCTGAAATCCTCATTGCACTTGCTGACGTGGTCTTTGTTGTCATTTGTGTCGAAGGTTGACGTTAAAACAGTTAAAGCAGTTGAAACAGGTGAAACATCTTAGCACATCTTCCAACCAAACCGTCCAATTGTCCCAGCCAGGCGAACATCTGTATCGATTGTGCCAACGGCACTGTGAAGCGCCAGAGGAAAAATATGTTTCATCTCAGCGAATCTCAGCTCTTGATGAGTGAAAGTTCTGAGAGCTCATGTAACTTTCAGTGTCTTCAATTATTCTTTTATTGCTGTCACAAGTCTTTCATTTTCATTGCCTTCAGCTTGCAAGACTGCGCAGGTTCATAGTTCTGAAATCCTTTTCATTCCTTCGACCTGTTTTCCTACAATTCGAGAATCCGAAACCGCTTCGGGAAATCAGAGTTAGTGTGAAGTTGAGGCACACATATCATGTACCATTGCTGTCACTACTGTCGTTCATATTTTCTTTTCCGTTGTTTCAGCCTTGCTTAAGCATTTTCATAAAGTATCAATTATCATCAATGTATATTTTCACACTTCCTTGACTCATCGCCGTGAATTTGTTGAGGGCTCGAATTCCTAAGTTTTGTGAACTTTCCTGGCGCTGGGCAGATGGCTCGGTAGCTTAGTACAGGATAACTCCAGGATAACTCCAGGATAACCAAATCCCCAGGACGGAGCATACGGAGCCCGATGGTATCCGACGGTCGATTGCATTCGATGGTATTCGAAATGTATTCGATTGTTTCATTTTGTCTGAGAAGTGAGAGGTGCTAGTGCAGCTAGTGCAGCTAGTGCAGCTAGTGCAGCTAGTGCAGCTAGTGCAGCTAGTGCAGCTAGTGCAGCTAGTGCAGCTAGTGCAGCTGGAGATATGCTCGTGGATCTCGTGATCACAAGACAATTACCATATGCTTTTGGTGATGTGCTCAAGCTATTGAGGGCATGAGGACATCATGAGGATGATATATCAACGATATAGATGATGTTTTCGCCACAATTTCCAGGTGTCCAACTCAACTGTTCCATCTTTTTGGGGATTGTCTACGTCACTTTTGACCCGTATTTGAAGGTTGGCGTAATGCGTAGAGGCGTAGAATATGTAGAATCATCCAAGTAACAGACTTCAAAACAGTTCAAAAGCTCCGCAAAGTGCTGTTTCCACTAAAACACCACCTTTCACCAAACCATCAGCCTTGTTGCTGTTTTCCTCCTGCATGTTTCTCTCAGTCCCGGGGTGGTCTATGGTGGCCTCTCGTCGTATTTCATGATTTTCATGTGCAGATTCCAAGATCTTGCCAAGAGAAGCCGAAACCAATGACCAAGGCGGGCTACCCAAAGGGCGCTGCAAGCTCAGAATCCAGATTGACTGGCGAGACCACTCAAAGTATCTCAAAGTGCGACATACTGACATACTGCAACCTTTGACCTACTGGTCCTCAGTAAGTATACCGTCAGTATCCGTCAGTATAAAGTGGCGCAACGTGCAAATGACCGGTCAAATGCATCATTGGTGGCTATCGTCTTTAAGTTCTCGAAATCAGTGCTCCCCAATGAAAAATGCAGCTAACGGACCAAGCGAGTAGTTGGAGTTGCAAGATGCAAGGAGACACGATAAGACAAGAGAGACAAAATGAGACAAAGAATCTTTGTGAAGGATTTCGCTTTCATGAAAGTTTTTCTCCTGATGCAGCAGCCTCACTAGATCATGACGAGTCTCTCGCCAGTCTCTCGCTAGAATCTCACAAGTTGTCAAAGAGCTCGAAAGGGCTTTCAGACCCGCGTTTATACAGCATATCGGGCATGGATTTCTATTATATTATGAGTTATATATACAATAAAACCAATATTTTATTTTATATTCTATGATATTAATTTCGTATCATAATATATCATAATTTTGTATTTATATTATATATTAATTATCCATTTAGCAGTTTGACCCTGGGCCGCCCTGAGGCCCAAGCGCAGGATTTCATCAAGGGGTGGTGACAGACTCAACCGACATCAACCGACATCAACCGACATCAACCGATCAGCTATTTTATTTAACTCTTTTTGACTCTTTTGACTTCTACGACGCTTTGGGAAACTTGTTGAAGTCAGCACAATGAGCACTGTGATTCCTTGTAATACTGTCGGCTTGGAGCATTCTTAGCAGATATTCTGGGATGACAACAGTTCATAAACAGATCACTCATTTCTCATTTTGTCGTTTCACAGTTCTTTGTGAATTTGATGCACACATGAAGAATGATCATTCAGAATCATTCATCTCACATTCGACTAGCATGAATTAAGTCAATTTCAAGTTCTTCGATCGAACACGGGCTGTCTTGGATGGCCAAGGGTTACAAACTCAAACATTCGGCTTTAAATGATGCCTATGAATGCTGGTGGTAGAGGGCTGACACTGGTCTTGTGCTTCTGAAGATGTGGTACAGTATCAAACCGTTCTTTCCTTCTCTGAAATTGAAACACCGGGAATACTGTAGATGATGCACACCCCATACACATGATGCAGATAAGAGTGCAATCGAGTATAGTGTAGGATGAATGAAGAATGATCAGATGGTAAATCTTTGGATGGCATATGGGGGTGCTTCATTAGGGGGCTGCTTCAAGTTGATTTTTTGGCTAGAGGCACCCTAGGGAAAACCGCACTTTTCCTTTTCAGAGGCCGACATTTTGGTTATGTTTATGATTGTCTATGTAGAATTATGTGGACTCTTCTAAGACCTGAAGATCCTGAAGTTGGCAAACCCTTGAGGGGCAATCCCCAAAAAGGTTTTTTCTTTCAATTTTTTCGTTGGGTTTTCGTGTTTCTTTGTGGTTTTCATGGGTTTTATGTGTATTTACTGGGCTTTTCATGGTTTTGGCTAGCAGCTGGAAGAAGAACGAAGTAGACCTACAAAAACCCACAAGCAGCCGGGGGAGCCTACAACACCTACAAATTGACAAAAGGCTTGGCAAACACAGCTGCATGCATTGATTCCCGTGGCATTATGGTTTCAACGGCTTGGTCCCATCATGTCAGACATTAGAATCGTTGTTCTTCCCATTGGCTTTCATTGTTTTGGATGGTTTTTGGAAGTTTCTGGAGGTTTCAACTTGAGGGCGTCAGTTGAGCCGGTCCTCTATTTAGGCGACCTCCAAAGTTAATGAAAGAACGCATGGATATATGATATATGAATAGACAATAACTAGACAATGAATGGACATAAAACGTATGTTTCGTGAAGGGATTGTCAGAGTGTATGACAACCGCCTGTCCGAGGCCCCATCCAGAACTCCTCAGCAGAGCTGAGTTGAGAGCCGCCTTGACCGAATCCTTCAAAAAAGGCGAGACTTGGCACGTTGTGTCACATTGTGTCACGTTGTGTTGCACATTGCACGAGCATTGCACCTGCATCGCACGAGCATTGCACCTGCATCGCACGCCAAAGACAACGTGCCTCTGATCAAAACAGATCACGATGTGTGTCCTTCCACATTTGGATTATACAACTGCAACCATAGCTCGAAAGTGCTCGGATCCTTTTTGACATGCGACAGCATGCGACAACGCTGCGACTGCTTTTGATTGTCGACTTCACCAGGACTGGAGATGTCTGAGGAGACGTTGAATTATGGGGATAAGGCCTGCTTGAAGCTGTCAAGCTGTCTAGGTCATGATATGTCATGATTAAAAACCTTCCGACGACTTCAGCTATTTATTTCAAGCGTTTAAGGATGTCATCGGATGGTTCTCGTTTCCCCCAAACGATCTCAGCATGTCTCTGCCTCACACAGTCCAGATTCCAGAAGGCCAACCTGGACTTGAGAGTATCAGTGTGCCTTTTGAATCCCTCAATCCATACTGAATCATCATATAATTCAATAATTATATATATATATTATAATTATATATATATATATTAATTATGAATTCATATGATACAGTATGATACAGTATGATACCGAATCCACCGAAGGTTTCTTGTGTCTGCGCCAGGCAAATGGCGCCTACATGCTCGGACACCCACGATTTCTCGAGGTCGCCCGGAACAAAAACCATCGCATGGGTCGCATGGACGAATCAAACAGTCGGACAAGTCTTGATATGTCGGAGATTCGTAGATTTCATCACGTTCAGGGATGAAAGACTTGTGCACTGTTTTGATGTCCCTTTTCTTTGCAGATACTCCGTGGGCATCAGGCTGTCCTGATTTCCGTCCATGATGAAAAACGTGTCAAAAGCAGCCAGAAGCCCCCCACTTTCGGTCCTTCCTGATCAGATAAATCAAATAGCGGACTGACACGTGACTTCTGGGTCCTTTCTGATCTTTTCTGATCTTTTCTGATCTCTGTGCGATTGTCTTAGTTTCCGATGTTTCCGTTTTAAGCATCTCTGCAGGGCCTGGCAAAGTTCTTGTCAAGTCAGTATGGAGCGTTCGGGCGCCTTGCAGGGCCCAGAATAGCTTTGCTCTGGAAGCCCCGCTCCTGTAGAGTCTGTAGAGATCTGCAAACGAGTGGGTTGAACATATTTGAAAATGGTTGAAATGTTTTGCAATTGCATTTTCTCCGCTCAGTGCAGTTGTCATTTGAGTTTTCTGCTGGACGGCTATTTCAGGTATTTTGGTGTATTTTGTGAAGTTGTCAGTGAGTCTCCGTCATCACTTCATGGTGTCTCAAGTTTTGCCAGTCAAGGCCTTGCGATCCAAAGACCCTGATGAGCACGGTGGGTGCATCGATGGGTCAGGACCCCAAGCAATAGCGAAACGAAAATGCGCTTAAAAAACTATGTGAATCTCGGCCGATTCATATCAACATGGCTCAACCATACTCGGCGGACCTGGAGCTGCCCTGGCTTGAATTTCAGTGGATATGCACAAGTTGTGACAGGTGGATGTCACCATGAAGGATGTCTCCTCCACAACTCCGAACATAGCCATTCCATGTGAATCAGATCTTGAACTTCAGATCTTGAACTACTACAATGTATACAATGTATCTCTATTTATATATATATATAATTACGTAGGTTTATATATAATGCATTATATTGTGATCCAACGTCGCTTTTCCAGTCTTTTTTCGGCACAGATTCGCCCTGCAAAGGCATTGATTTGGCCATGCGAACCTATGCCAAGGTGCGGGAGGATCTCAGATCGCCAGGAGGATGGGAGAATATGGAATGCTTATGGAATGCTTAGCATCATATCGCTATGGCAGCGATTGAGATGGCATCACTCACCAAGCAATACCAAGCATACTCCGTGAATCAAGTCGAGAAGGGAGTTCACGGAGTTCACCTTTCATACAGACATTCTAGTTGTATTATGTTGTATTATGTTGTATTCAGATTCATGCCCAGTCGATTCTGCCCTGGACCATTGGCGCAGATTATATTGATCGTTTGATATAAAGTGATATAGATTATATTGATAATTATTAATATTAATTCATATATATATATATACATTGTATATATATATATATATAGAGAGTTTGTTTTTAGTTAATAGTATAAACGGCCAGATCATATCATTGTGTCAGTGTTTCATATTGTATCATAGCATGTTATACAGTATAACAGTGTTATATTTGCAATATCTTGAGATATCCCATCGACTTCCCCGCTGCAGCCTGGCGACATCTGTGTCTTCGAGGCGTCCAAGATTGAGCTGCGCCAACGGAACATGGACATCTCATGGACATCAACAGTAAGGTTCCATAACATTTCACAACATCTACATAACATACATCAGCACTTATTAGATAATGATCGACACACTACGACAATGTGACAACACAATCCTATCTTCAGGATGCTTTTGTGATCTTGTGCCGACACTCTTTCACTCCAGCATATTGCCAGAAATCATGTTGGATTGCGAGTGCGGCGTCACTGTGCCAGGAACCCACCTATTTTTTAGCTTTTACAATGGCCCGGAATTCTTACATGGACTTGCCGGGGCCTTATGGGTGGATTTGGGAGGACCTGTGAGAGGTTTTGCCTTTGTAGTGTCCTGTTCCAAAACATCCGGAGTGGCAACCGCGCTAGCAGTAAATTTGCTGGGCGCCACAGCGCCGTAGTCATTTCATGATAGATCTGAAAATCCCGGAGATTTTGGAGACCCATTGTAACATATTGTAACATGCTATGGGTTTTTGTAGGGCACGTCTTCAAAGCACAACGTTTTTCCGCTTCTCATTTCTTCAGTCGATTGCTTGCTCAAAGCGCGACCAGTGATTGACATCAAGTCTTTCTTATCACCATTTTGCCAACGCCACTGGAAGACCCGCACCCCTTCAAGGAGTTTGGGGTTAAGGCTGCCACCGACGCGCGTCTTCCAATTATTGTTGGTTGCTTTGAAAGTTTCCACATCGCGTCCATGGCATAGCATGATGTTTGTAGCGTAGCATGATGTATGTGACAGCAGGTGTTTGTAGCATAGCATGACGTATGTGTGCAAGTGCAATTGAACCTTTTTGGCCCCACCCCACCCCAGGCCATGTTCATACAATGTACGCGACCACACGCGCAGTTTTCACCCCGCTAGGAAAAACATGTTATGAACGGCGTTGAGATGATTTAAGTGCTCCCTCTCTATGTATTTATATGATCTGGATAGATATGTTATGTGATATGATAATGATCACCGCAAGTTCTTCATTCTCACTCAAAGAGGCGCAGTCGCAGGGGCGAATGCCCTGAGTAGCGTACAGGAGAGATCAATTTTATGCGCTTGACTTCTTGTTCAAGCTTACTCAATGCGTAGAAAACGAAGCAATTCCATGAGAATCTGCTCCAATGGACACAGGCGTTGCCATTCAAAGTCATGCGCAACAAGGGAATTAGCTGAAGGCGTTGGGAAAAGTAGAAAACAAATGACACATCAAACACAATTAAACACAGTAAAACAATATCTATATAAATGTATCAAACACATACGAAAAGATACTAAACATGTTCCATATCCAAACATCTGGTCGCAGGAAGGGTGTGCCAATCCATGAAGACGGCATGGACTTGGATGCGTGGCTCGGCGATATGCGACTCCTGATTTGCCACACGCAGTGACCCACTTTGAATATGTTGAATATGTTGAATCTGTCCAACTAAAGCATAAAGCAAAGCATAAAGCAAAGCATAAAGCTGTCCTACGCTGAGGCTGGACAAGGTTTGCACCGAGAGCGCGGGTAAGGTGAAATTTGTTGCGAGCTCAGACCCCGAGGATTCGCACCGTGAGAACTACATAGACATACATAGACAAATAGACAATCATACGACAATCATAGAACTATATAATACTATATACATAGACATCAAGATGGAGAGCAGAAGCCTTTCAACTTGGCTTCCAGGGTTACATGGGTCCAAGTATGTCCAAGTCAAACCATCCCCTGGCTCTGAAAGAGCGTTGGAAAAGCGTTGGAAAAGCGTTGGAAAAGCGTTGGAAAAGCGTTGGAAAAGCGTTGGAAAAGCGTTGGAAAAGCGTTGGAAAAGCGTTGGAAAAGCGTTGGAAAAGCGTTGGAAAAGCGTTGGAAAAGCATTGAAGGCCGAGAAACTGAACTAGTATTTGCAGGGGGTGGAAGATTGAGCATGAGCGACTAATCCAACTTGCAGGATCCTGTAGCGGGGTGATGAATTGTGGACTTCACGCCAATTTGTCATTTCATTAACATGATCGTCCTCTAATCACTTGGCCTTGTGGCCTTGTGCTAAGTTTTCAAGTCATTTTACTATCAACGTGTGAAAGAGTCTTGAAATCGTGCGTTACACGTTTGAACATGTGTAACACGTGTAACATGTGTAACATGTGTAATTAAATCAGCGGATTCTCATCATGATTATCGACATTGTCGTGATTCACACGACGATCGTAAAAAATAGTAGTGAACATGGCCCCATGCATCGGGGTCGCTGGGTTATGCCATTTATGCGAACTGGAATGATCACAAACAGTCCTCATAAAATACCCCATGTTGGATACTTAAAATTAAAAGTGTGACTGCTTGTTAGTGTGTAAGTTAATGTGGAACAAATACTATCATTACCTGCCGTCGATCTACACGGTTGCCGTTTCATTAATTATACAAGATGGTCAACAATACTAGCGCATGTGACTCTAATGTACGATCCACTAGCGCTGCGTTCGTTTGCATGTGCTATCTCGCGACTCAGAATGAGCATCTAGACATATTACGAACAATTTCAAGCGGGGTGTGATTAATCTTTTTTTAATTATGGGGAGTCGAACAGACTGTTGGTCGCTACAGGCGCAAGGATGCACGGTTTTGTTGGGGAAGAGAAGCGAAAGAGGCTAAAAGAGGATCAAGAAGGTGTGTGAAGATTATGGAGACACAGGACGTCAACGCAAATCTAATCAGGTAGCATCAGCCAGGCCCAAAGAAGAAAGTGCTATCGAAAGTGCAAAGTTTTGGTATGGTGTCTTGTCTTTGGTAGTAGGTGCTTTGACCATTGTTGACCCAGTTTCACCTTGGGTGGAGGTGGTTTCCAGCTTTCCTTGTGTTTCCAGATCTTTGCCCTTAAGTATCTAGCTAGGAAAAAGGCTCCTGTTTTCCAACGCTTTTCTGTTCCTGCTTTCACAGTGCTTTCTTACAAAAGAATACAGAGGAACACACTACGACGCCATAAATGCCCTTAACGTGAGAGAGTGTAACCTCAACCTTTGCGAAGACCTTGCCTCTTGCCAGGCTTTTTGCGTGGCACAGTTTACAGTTTTCTTTTTCCCGTCATGAGCACTGCGCGGATACTGTCTTCTACTTCCCCTGAGGTCTACACCGTGCCTGGCACTCAAAGAAAAAGTGGACGTAAAAGTATGACTAAGTGATGACTAAGCGAGATTATGATACGTCATGATACGTCTGAAATCATCTGAATATATACGTCTGAAAGTTGTGGGAGGCTGCTTTCCAGATCACGAAATATCGCGAAGCTCAATCTTGCAGCCATGGCTTTCGATTTACCAATTTACCACTGAACGTAAAATTTGTTCTCATAGCCTTTCAGAAGAAACTGGTTCTGTTGGCGATTGATCGTGCCCTCTAGCAGCCTCTAGCAGATGTTGGACAATCACATTGAAGTCGAGGTGCATTCACCACAATCCAACAGGCCGGCCGTCGACATTCCTTTTTGCAGTTTTCTCATGCGACGCATGCCGGATCTGGAGTCTGAAGCTGCTGAAACAAATGAAACGACCATGTACTGTAAGGTTTCTGTAAGGTTTTATGTTGTTTCATGTTTGTGTGTGCCTGTGTTGCCTCCTTGGTGGAGACTTTATGGAACTTGACCGTGCAAAGCTCGCTGGCCCGTGTGCAATGCAACTGCTGCTGATGTCCAAGTTGTTTGCAAGATTTGCAAGTGATTCTTCGACATATGTCATGTTTTCTCTTTGAAAAAACACGAGCACATGTAAAGAATTGTAAAGAAATCAAGTTATCTTCTCCCAGGAAATGTGTTTGTTTTCCCGTGAGGCTACACCATGTCCAACGAGAAGAGGGTAAAGCTGATGCAACTGGCGAAGTTTGGGTCCAAGTCCTGAGCTTTGGGCCACGTATTTTGTCGAGGTGTGTTCGTCGTTGAGACAAAACTTAAGTTATTGTACTTCTAATTGAAACATATTGAAACATATTGAAACAAAAACAGGGCATTGCTTGAAATGTGACTATTTTATACTATTTTGGTTGGTTGTGGACCATACCCAAAAGAGCCGGGACCATATGGAAGAACTCGTCGATCGCAAGAGAGATGGACATGCCGCTAGGCACGCTTTCTGTCCGAATTCTCTCGGTATCAATGTTCCCCGATCGGGCGAACTCCATGACCGGATTGGAAGCTACTAGCAGCCACATTGGTCGGCAATGGAACAAAGCCCGGGTGTGCCGTGATCATGAAGCGTGCCTTCTTCCCTGCGTTTGCATCTTGTAGGCAGAATCTATTTTGCATGCAATCAACAGCAGTCCTTGGGACCTGTCCAAGATGTGTCTCAGGGTGACTGTGTACCCGGCCCAAGTGGAAAACAATGTGACTACAAACAAACCACCGAACAAGGAGAGGCTTTCAACAAGCCCTCGGTGGGCCATGTGGCGCCACTCAAGACTTGCATCCTGAATCATCCTCGATGCAATCCTCACAATGGGCGCCACAGTGCGGCCGCACCAATGCTCAAGCACTGCGCAGTGAGTATGTGGTTGTTTATGTCTGTTCCGCACCAATGGTTGTTTATGCCTTGTTTATGTCGTTTATGTCGTTTGGGAGGGAGTAAAGCTATTACCAGGATCCAATGGACATGAGCAGAAACTGGCGGCTACCTGTCATGCTTTGAAAGCAGTCCTCAAACACAGTCGGATGACATGAGCAAAGCTATAGGAATTGCAATGGAATTGTAATGGCAAAACAGCTGTGAGATTGACTCTGAGGTGTGAATGTTTCCAAGAGCCGCTGCAGGCTCAAAGCATGTCAATTGGCATCAGCCAATCCATTGATCTCCTCTCAAGGAGGCTTGGTTCAGGGCAACGAGCCCTTGGAACAAAGAATCGATATAAGCCCACACTTCTCTGCGGCTCCAGCTGGTGGTCCGGTAAGGACTGGAAATGAAGCTCCATGGAGCCCAAACCATATAGCTCCTGGCTACCTCACTCAGGTGGAAAGAGAGTTGAAGGCAGAAGCAGAAAGAGAGGCAGAGCACGGGGAGCTACAAAGGGCGATGATGGAGCTGCCACCAGTGCCTGCTGAGACCAGCGCAGCCAGGATGCTGGAGTCAGAAGGGACAGATCTCAGCCGGAGCCGCACCAGAAGCTACAGGGATCGCCATGCAGAGCATATCTTGATTGTGTTTCAGATGTCTATATGTGCTTTCCCTGAACCAATCCTCCTTGAAGTATTTCACCTCAGTGGCTCTTGGAATCATAACGCCACAGGGAGCATGTTTTTCACTCTGCTTCCAGCTCTGGCGCGCATCTGAGGTTTGGCTTCGTGATTCATATTACGTTTTCTTCATGCTTGTTCAAAAATAATTAGAATATACTGTTAGAATGTAAGGGGATAGAATGACAAAGGGATATGTTGTGCAAGGCTCTGACCACCTTGGGTGGCAATGTGGAAGATGCGTTTGAAGAATTTGAACGCTATCATCTACGCCCTGCGTTGTGGTGCCCTCTTCAAGCAACAACGTCCCCGTCCCCGTATGCATGGACTGATGATGCCCGTGGTAGCCGAATTGAAATCAGCCATGACCAGCTTCTTGCTGCATCGTGGTCGTCCAGATTCTCTCTACAGCTACGGCCTCATTCATTTGATTGCCCTGGAGGATACTGGAGAAGCGCTGCTGGAGAGCCCCGTGACGACGATCAGCTCGATGACTGTTACTGCATTGGAGCCGGGCGGGAACAACTATCCATTTCCGGAATCTCCAGGTGACTGGCCAATCAGGTCATACGCCAAGCACGCTGCATTTCGAGATTTCCATTTCAAGACCATGGTAGGCCTCTGGATATTTGGTGATCCGAGAAGGGCTGAGCGGGTGGAGCTTGCAACACGCCGTGCCCTGAGAGATCGTCGAGCACCAGTACCATCTAGCAGCCGGGAAGTCTACTGCTTGAAAGACCTGGAGCACGTGCAGCAGACTCTCAGACAAACAATGAAACTTTCCAACCAACAGCTTCTTCAATTGCAGTCTGAAGACTTGAAAGACGCGAGAAGAAATAAGAGAGGTCAACAGATGCCCGAGGCTTCACCGGGCTACTGGCAGCTTTAGCAGCTCCAGCTGCAAGACTCGAATTGTGTTTGAAATGATGTTTCACAAAAGACATGCTCTGCGAGCTTGAAACCATGTGTGAACTCTTGTGAGCGTCGTGGTGCCCTCTTCAAGCAACTACGGTTCTGTTGAGCTCCTGTGACGAAGGTGTTTGGGCTCGGGTATTTGCATACCATCACATGCCATGGTTGCTCACCAGTGCAACACATTTGCAAGTCTTTCTCTCTTTCTCTGACAGCAATTGGCCAAATTGATCCAAATTGTTTTTTTTGTTTTTCTCTGCTTAGGAAACACAAGTTCTTCGTGGTGGCCGATGAAGCCTATCAGCTGTTGAACTTCGAGAAACTCGATGTTTGGAGCTCAACGACTTCGACTGGTGGTCAGAGTTCCAGCAACTGCCAGCAACTCCCAGCGTTCGACCGTGCTGAGATCAAGCCGCTTTTCTACCACGATGACCCGGAGGATCCGTACGGTGCCTCAGATTCCAAGATGCACATGGGATATCAAGAAACAATGCAAAACATCAGACACTGTGTGACGCATTTGGGACCAGTTGGAAAGTAAGGAGAAAAGGAAGTAGAGGATGTTATTGTTAGAGGGCCAAAGGATCTACATGATCTGTCGCAGTGTGGTCGATGAACTTCGCCCCAATATGTGCTATGCCAGCTCTTCAGCATCCTGCGCATCTTTTGCATCCTGGAGAGATTCTTCAAGAACTTTAGGGTTTCCTGCTTCTTTCTGGCTGCCATAAAACCACCAGAATAATAGCACTCCCAACTTCTCATTGCTGGTTCACAGGTTTCCCCCGTGTAGATACAGATACGGATAACATATGGATATTCATGCCCACTATCACATATTTTGGCATCATCACTATCACAGTTCACAATATATATAGTTTTATTATTGCTACTGTTATTGTTATTATTATTGTTCTTCTTCATCTTATTATCATTATTATCATTATTATCATTATTATCATTATTATCATTTTTATCATTATTATCATTATTATCATTATTATCATTATTATCATTATTATCATGATTATCATTATTATCATTATCATTGTTATTATTGTTATTATTGTTAGTATTGTTATTATTGTTATTATTGTTATTGTTATTATTGTTGTTATTATTTATCATTATTATTATTATCATTATCATGATTATTATTGTCATTATTGTTATTCTTATTTATCATTATTATTTATATATATATATTTATTTATTTGTTTATGTATCATAGTTCTGTATGTAGAGTTGACCCACTGACCCAGATCTGACGGCAGAGTTCTGAGACTTTTTGAGGCGGGTGTTTTCCATCGGCACCTTCTCCAAGCTCATCGGCCCTGGAACCAAGGTCCCATCAAGATGCGCCACATGATCCACACGACCCACAATGCGCACAGTGTCCAGTACCATATGAGCAGTGGCTGCTAAACGCCCTGTTGGTTGACTACGCAATATTTTGGTTATCATTAACCCAGCTGTGCAACTCAATAGCAGGTTCAGAGTTCCAGGATTTCCAGTCTTCAGCGCCGACCAAAAGCGGCGCACCATTCCTGGACCCAGAGATTGAAACTCAACAGTCACTGCTGTTGGAATAACCTAGTGTAATCGAATGATAAAACAGTTTTGAACACTGCTCACATTTCCCACATGTCATGTCCAAATGTGTGGAAGATGTGTCGAACAGGGACCACATGACACCCCAGAAACGGCACAGGAAGTGACATGTGCATTATGTGACTGTGTGCCTCGATTTTTTCTGTACATTGAAAGTACTGAAACGATCTGAACTGAAAGTTTCCCCAACCTGTCGGGTGCCGGCTTTGTGAAAGCCTTGCAAGGTGGGTTGGGTCCAAGCCCACAATTCCTTGCTGAAGTCGCTCGAATTGCAGCCGATTGCATTGGTCGTTTGAGGCTTTAGAGATCAATCAGAAGAATCGATCAACGAAGGTTGCAAATTCACTTGAATGTGATTTGAATGTCGCTGATTTGCAAAATTGCCTCGTTGGTTTCCGAGCCCAAAAGAATGCAAATGCTGGGCTAGATTATGCTACAGAAGAGGGGATCTCCCTTCACTGTGAATCAGAGTTGGAAGGAAGCACACAACATGTCGCATATCTTGCAGACAGCATTCTCCGTATCCTTCCGAGACAAAGATATACTGGTGCTATTTGCAGCTGTGGCATCGATTGCACACTCCTTCTACATCGCAAACATGTATAGCAAGGGTGCTTGGGGGCCTTGGCATATATTATGTTAAGCTATTGCTGATTGGACTACATATGGATAGGAAGCAGCATTTTCATGAGGTCTGAAGGGGAGATATTAAGCGACTCGTCCTCCTGTTGGGGAAGTGAGAAAACAAAGAAATATGCGGTGGGGTTTGCAAAGACTTATGAAAGATATCCAAAACCAACTACTCAACCTAAAAGCAGCAAAGCCAGGAAAACCGGCGTTGATGAGCTTTGCCGTAGAATTCCAGGGTTGGCCTGCTAAAGAAATGAAACGTGCTTTGGTGCCACTTCTCAGTCCATTGAGGCCGTTGACAAACGTTGGCTTCATCGACAGCGGCAAGCAACTCAAACCTGTCGTGTGCCATCGATTCATAAATTGGTCTGATGTTTTCTCCATCCAAGAGCTGGGCATTCTGAAAACAAGTGAAAACATATTATATAAACTATATTATATTTTGCGAAGTCGAATCCTCCTTTTGGATCCTTTCGGATCCTTTTGGATCCTTTTGGATCCTTCGTAACGGTAACGGAATGCTAGGGATGCTAAGATTTGATATCTTGTTGCCAAGGTGCTTTCTGGGATCCAGGTCCAACATATCATTTAAGAACTCAGCCACAAGTCTTTCGAGTCTAGATATATCTAAGCTAGAATTATCTAGATACTTTTGATATGTTCGATCGTGTTCAGCAGGTTTGGAAAGCCTCGTTTCTTTGTCTCGAGGCAATAACCCAGTGATTTTCTCTTCGATGAACTTGCTCCACTTCGTCGAGCCTGAAACCTCTGACTTCTCACATGCCATTGCGAGAAGGAAAGCGTAACAACATGTACTGTAACACAACATTGCACAAAATGGCCGACAACTCTATAAAAGGTGCGCAGTAGCCAATGGTACGGCAGCAGATGTTTGATGCCTGGTGTCACGTGTCTTGATGTCGGTGTGGCCTCGTGATGCTTCGTAAGGTCAGGTGCTTTGGCCAAGCACATCGATGCTGTAAGCGCCTCAGTGCCATTCAGTGTGCTCTCGAGGCAGAAGGCAACCTGAAGGGATGTCCATTACATTTACATGAATGCGATTCTTCAAGTTCTGCTCGCATTCCTCAATTTGAACAGATTTTCTCATGCCCGAATCATGGAAATCCATTGTCAATTTGTGCGAACCATTGGGCTCTTGGACAACACTTGGATTATCGTAAGGTCTCACAAGATCTCGGCGAGAGGTGCCGTTCAGTGCCAGTCATTCCGGTGACACTGTGTGGGTGAAGTCCTGAAACCAACGGTGTTGTCCTTGCTTTCCTTTGCTTTTCTTGCAAGTTCCTTTGGTTTGTAGGGATGGAGAATCCCGTTTTTGTTGCTGTAGGGCTGAATAATCTGAACGTGTCCCCGCTGTTGGAGCACCTTGTAGCAACTTGTGATGCCAGGTGCAAGTTCATCTGCCAGAAGCTTCGGGAGGTTGGACTGGAGGTGCATTCCGGGTTGATCATCCATGAATCTACAAATATAGACATATACTGTATAAAGAATCCGCTTTAAACACTATAAACTATATGATATTAAGTCAAGCATATTGTGATAGAAAGTACAATAGACATAATGATGCAAATGATTGATCATGTGATCAGCATATCATGCCATGTGTCCTACGATCCAGGTGGAACCTCTACCGCCCTGATAGGTATCTGAGGGTCTGACAGGTCTGGTGGTCACGGCCAGGTCTACCAGCCTAAAGGCGGCTACTTCGTTTGGGTCGCTGCCTTAGGTGACGAAAATCCCACATCCGCGAGAGATCCACAGAGCCAAGTGCAAGCAAAGAAGTTGAGTGATAAGCCAGTGCAACAGTGACAAGCAAACATGGCGAACATGTGCAGAATATATTGGGCTTCAACCTGCGAAGTTTGAAATGAACAGCTGAGGCCTGAGTAAGCAGGTAGAACCTTTGCCTAAAATCAGCTTCCATTATTTTTTGAATCCTTGACTATAGGGCAAGCTCAGAACAAGTCAAAGCACTATCCAGGAGACTATCCACCAATGCACCAAAGTTCTCTTAGCAGACACTATCTTTGTGGCAAAATAGAACCTGCCAAGTGCTGAGCATGCTAAAGCTGCTAAAGCAGCCATGTAGCATCTCATTGCAAAGCTGGCCTTTCAAGGTGAAGTCAAAAGGAAAGATGACAGGGCGTAGCTGGGTTCCCCAGGAAATGTTGCCGTGGTGCCATGCGCTGCTGGGTTTTGAATGGTTTTGAGATGCTTTCTGAGAAATGGATTTCGAGCGCAAACAGAAGCTGAATGCCATCGGGGAATACGGCATGGGCTGTGCCAAGGGCCCCCTGAGAGCTGCATTTTCGCATTGCTTTGGGATGTTTTGCGGTGCGAAGAACTGCCCTGCCGCCAGCTTGCCAGCCCATGCGCTTTGTTGGAACCGTTTGAGGTGGCGAGGCGATGGCCATTAATAAGGACAAGTTCCAAGACTACATGCGCCTATGTTTCTGCAGGGACGCCACAGATTGAGCCACAGATTAAGCTGATGGAGTTTATTGGAGGCTCGCAGGTAGTGCTCGTCGTTGGATGTTGGTAGTTTCTTGGGTGCTTAAGACTCAATTGGCACAAAGGATATCCAAATAGCAGGGCAGGATTCTTTTTTCTCAGGCGATATTTATCTATTTGTGTCCGGCTGTTGAATGATGAGGCTCCTTACAGACACATTTTCGTTCAGTCCAGACAGCTATTGCAGCCCTTTATTTGATGATGGTGTGTTTTACTGTCGGGAATACACATGGTCACATGGTTATTACTTGTTATTACATGCTACTACTGGCCGGCAAATCCATTTCGAGCACTGCCTATGGAAGCGAAAGCGTTTAATTATGATTTTTTTGAACGGTTCAGCGAAATTTGTTGCTCTGATCACAAGAAAAGTTCATGCCCAAAGCCCAGAGACTTACAGAAAAAGTACAGATTAACTTATCGAAGGAAGTTTAGAAGTCAAACTTCCGACAATATGGAGAGATGGAAAAGCAGAGGTGGGCAGCGTCAGAGAAGAGAAGATCAGCGAAGAGAAAGAGTCAGAAGAAAGAAGATGCAGGCGCGCGAAAAAGGTAGGAAAGCCGCGATTCACTGTGTTTTTCCAATGATTTGTGGCTCCGCAGGGTCGAAAAGTAGGCTCGCTGAGCCATCTGGCCAGATGAGAGATGAACAATTGCACGCCGTTGTGGTGCGAAGCACATTTCGAAGTCAAAAGTGTTAAAAACTGACAGGTTCGGACCACTTTTGGAAGTTGAGATGTTCAAAAAGTGCACGCCGTTGCAGCGAGCATTTCGAAGTCAAAATGCACAGAGCACCACATGTTCGCGCCGCTTTTGGACGTTGAAGTGTCGTTTTGTGTGGCAGGCGCAAGGGGTTCTGCACCCTGCCCAAAGTGAGCAAAACGTGAGGGTTTTGTAGCAGTTTCAAACGCGTCGGCAGGCCTGGGACATTTCAAGAGGATCTGCAGAGATGCATTTTCCGTGGCAGTTGCAGTACAAGAG